>CAUYRH010094880.1:0-25330 GCA_963574655.1 Perodicticus potto
TCCCCACTTGAAATCTCTCCCTCTACCAGGAGCTTTGGTGTTTTCTGTATTCTTTTCTGTAAATCAATTCTGTCTTACCACGGAGGGGTGGGGTGGGGGGAAATAATGTAATGAAGAATAATAAAATACATATATTTAAAAAAAAATACCGTATAGGATTACTGTGAGGGTTAAATGTGACAATTTCTGGAAAGTATCAAGTATACTACCTGGCATGAGATAGGTGCTTAATAAACAGAACAATTAGGATGATACACCTAAAAAAAAAAAAAAGAAAGAAAAGAAACATACACACAGGAGAATGCCATGTGAAGATGGAGGACTAGAATGATGCTTCTATAAATCGAGAACACCAAAGATTGCCGCAAATACCAGAAGCTAGAAGAGGCGAGGAAGAATTCTCTCCCACAGCCATCAGAGAGAACAAACCCTCTGACACCTTAATTTAGGGCTCCCATCCCCCAGAAAATAAATTTCTGTAATTTCTTACACCAGCATTAAAACAAACAAACAAACAAACACAAACTTATACCTAAGAATGAATCATATGATAACTCTATTTTTAACCCTTTAGAGTAACTGCCAGGTTGTTTAAAGAAGCAGTTATGCTGGGGGGTGGGTCTTGGTGCGTGACACACCTTTTGGGGACAAAGCACAATTGTAAGAGAGACTTTACCTAACAAATGCAATCAGTGTAACCTGGTTTCTTGTACCCTCCATGAATCCCCAACAACAACAACAAAAAGAAGCAGGTATACCATTTGATTAAATCATTTTTCAATGAATTATTAATGCTTTCAAAACCTCCCTCAAATGTAGCAAATTAAGCTTTTCTGTCTAAACTCGTTCTCAATATGTAGTTCTCTCTCTGCTCCTACTACAGTGACTGTCTTCTTCCTACCATTTCTCAAACTTTCCTCCTCTTTCCCTCAAAAAGAACCTTAACAAATAATTAAATCATCAATACACTTGAGGAGAGGGTATCTAGAGTGTGCTGTGTTTGGTGCCATGGAATAATCTCAAGGAGAGCTAAACTGGAAGACAGGTGAAGAGCAAACGGTACTAACAACAGGAAACTGTTTTTAAAGGGGGGGGGGCTTCCTCACTAAGGGGATGGGCTGGAGAGGATCCTGAAGGATATTGTGGCATTTTTTTTTTTTTTAGGGAAGAGAGCCAGGCCACAATGAGATCTAAATTTCGTCTGTAGAAAGGAGCTGGCATGATCAAATAGAATATATCTTCTGACAGAAACTCTGAAATTCTGAATTTCAGTTTGTTGTTGTCCTAATAGCAGCCTCATTACTTCTTCAAACAGTGAAGTATTATAGGGTATTCATGATGAAATTGTGTATCTTTTGATCATCATCTGATTATTCTGAACAAGGAAGAATAGATCGTTTTATGTAGCTGAGTAAGATATATACACCCACATAATCTAGCGCCATGTCTAGCCTTTTCGCAAGGCAAAGCCCTCCGGTATTTCCGCCTCTGTGGTTTTTGTCTAGCCAATAAAGTTTTTACTAGTCAAACAAAGTCTGTGGATTTTAGATCTCTGCATGATTAATGAATGTCAGCTATACGAGCAATGATTTGGCCCTTGGCCTTTCCATATAAAAATTCGGGAAAAATAATCACACGCTAAAGATCATTTTGTTAGCAATACCCTATTTCACATACAAGGTCAAACTTTTCATTTTTCACAGCCTCTTATAGAAAAGTAAAGCAGAATGAAATGGAATGATGGAGAAATGCCTTCTATTTAGTAAGCCAAATGCTGACAGTGATCAAAGGCAGGAAAACACCAGATAGGGCAGGCAGATGACTCAAAAAGCACAACCATCTGGGATTATAGAAGGAAAAGAGGGGAGAGAGAAATCCCTAGAAGGTGCCACAGTGCAACTGGCACTCAAACTGGTAAACCCGAGTCCTCAAAAGAGTTCATGTAAAGTTCATTGTACTGAAGAATAATACACTACATTTAGGATACATTTAGAACACAATGTCAAGTAATAAAAATAAAATTAAGGCTACTGATGACCTCCAAAATTTTAGAGTCAAGATAAATAAATAAATAAATAACCCAACTATAATTTTATTTTCCTTCTCCTTAACTTTCTTGCCATTAGTGACTAAGCCTGGTCTGGAAAGAGAGGACTGGAGCACAAGAACTTCTCAGGAAACCGAGGTGCAACACAGTAGTCATTTAAGCTGGGAGAAAGTGGGTAAAACTGAAGTCTAATGTACTCAACTTGAAAAACTCAAATTTATTTTCGACACCATTTCCATGATTCTTTCCCTTCCTAGCTTTGTTTTGTTGTCCTACAACTAAAGCCATAGAATCTTTAAAACCAGTGTTTCTTGAAGTGCGGAACCCCAAGCACGAATATGAGCATCACCTGAAAACATCTAGGAAAAACAAATTCTAAGGCTGATTCAGAAACTCTGAGGGTGGGCCCACAAATCTGTGTCATGCCAAGCTCTCTGATGCCCGCTAAGGTCTGAAAACCGCTGCTTCAGATAATATGAATGTAAAAGACACAGGAGATTTTATACCAAGATGACTCTTAAGTCTGAAGTGACAAAGGGGAATGGGAAAGGTCTATTATGTAAATGGTGCGTTATTAGCTTGCTTTCCAGACTGAGGCCCGACTATAATACTCAGCAGTCTCTAATTAGTACATAAAGCTGGTACCTTCCAGATGTTTCAGAAGTGCTCTACTGCTATTCCCATGAGCAGATATCAGAACGGTTTTCCCACTTAAAACTTCAGGAGCAATCCTTTCATTCCAATAGGGAAGGAGTCTTTCCAGAACATCCTTTAAGCTTTCTGAAGTTGGCAGCTGATCCAGGGGTACATCACACACTTTATACCTCCGGTCACTGTAGATTTCATGGTAGTAAGGATGAGACTCCTCTATGGGAGGCGGGGTCACATTGTAGCTTCTTCTCCAGAGCCTCACTTGTTCTTCACCGTGATTCAAAGCCATTTGCTCCCTGTTGAGACCAATCAAGGCTCCATAGTGGCGTTCATTTAAACGCCAGGAGCTTTCCACAGGAACCCATTCCTGCCCCAGCTCTTCCAGGATCAGCCAGGCCGTGTGGATGGACCGATTAAGGACAGATGTGAATACACGATCAAACTCAAAGTTTAGTGCTTTGAGTTGCTTCCCACAGTTCCGCGCTTCCTCCATTCCCTCACTGTTAAGTTTCTGATCCACCCAGCTACAGAAACGATTCTCCTTATTCCAAGCACCCTCTCCATGTCTTAACATAATAAGTTTGTACTTGGACATACTGATGTCTGAGTTTCGTTGGTGTTTTCAAATGGGCTGACGTTCAAGGACAGTAATACATCTAGAGAAGAAACAAAGTTTAAGTTATAATATTCATTCACCTGACTACCTGGAAATGGAAGCACAACGTTAAAAACATCCCATTTCTAACATAAACTAAAATCCTTTTGACGAGTTTTGATATCAGATATTTGGTAATTCACACACTATGGCACATACAGGCATATTCTACAGATAATTAATTACAAGGAATGTAGTTGACTTAAATTTTCTAATGGCTGCATAGTACGTTAATTGTATGATGTAAAATAACAGAATACTTCATTTTAATGGCATGCTGCGTTTCCGGCGGATCAAAGGACATTATATGCTTAAAGAGAATTTAGTAGGATGAGTTATAGGTATCTTAAGAATGGTTAGGACCTGGAACTCCCAGCTTTTAGCAGCTGAATCTCACTTTGTTTTTCCTCTGATGGAGAAAGAAATATTTACCAGTCTCGCTTTCTGGTTACTGACACTGCTAAAAATGTTAATGAACCACCACATGTATTTGGTATGTGTCACAACTAGCTCTTCAAGAAAATTCTAAGGCATGCAAGATGGGGGAGGTGTTAACATTCAAATAGCATTAAAAGTGATTTAAAGTGCCATTAACACCAAATGTAGTACTCACCTAAATAATTCCTCACCTGCTCCAAAATACAGCTTTTAGCAGGAATAAATCCGGGTGCAAAACAAGCTATCAACTGTGAGCAGCTGAGAGACGCTGCCTGTAGAAACAGATTAACCGGAGCAGGGCTGTGGGAGTGAGAGGAAGCACCCTGATAAGGAGGTCTGCTCCTCCTGCCCAGACCTTCAGGCATCCCCCACACACCAGCCTCACATTAACAGAATCTAGTACGGTGGGACTGGCAGCCCTCAAGCAATTCTGAACTCCTCTTGTTTAAGCTACCAGCCAAAAATCTGCTGGGGTCACTGAGCCCTGGGAGATCTGAGGGCCTGGCTGCTCGGCCTGGCCTGGCTGTCCTGTGGTGGACACGTTTATACTTGACGAATGCTGTTCAGTTTCCAGGCCTGGGGTCTCCACCTCCACACTGGGGAGTCAAGATTCTATGAGCATTGGGGCCTTGTCTTCTGCCACTGTTGGCAACTTCCATTAACTGGAGATTTTCTGTTCCACTTGAAACCTCAACAGCTCCTTTATAAAATATTCAGCAGTTAGATGAAAAAAGTCAGTTGATACATTCTGTGTGATTCATGACAGTTATATAACAATCAGTGACAAAGTGAACTGAAATCTAGAGCTAGTTTCTACCTTTTTTAGTGATTCCTAGAGAGTCTAAAGGGAAAAGTCTTTAAAATATATATATTTTTTATTTCAGTGGAAGGCAAACAGGATCTAAGGAAGGAAATCAGATCAAGGTGATCTGCAAGAAGCCATGTGTCACTTAAGGAAGGGAATATATTCTGAGAAATGTGTCCTTAGGCAATTTTGTTGTATGGACATCACAACATACTTACACTAATCTAGATGGCATACATATTTCTATTTATATTTTTATGTGTGGAAAATCAAATGCCCCAGCACCATCACTAAATACAATCATTTTCCCTCATTGATGTTCAACACCAGTGTCAAGTATATATGTGCCATTATAATTCATGGGACCACCGACATATATGTGATCCATTATTGACTGAAACATCATCATGTGGTGAGTGACTATAGTTGAAAGACTACAGCAGTTACCATACTCCCTTTTCATCAAGCATCAGGCTTGAAGCTTCAGAATATATGCAACAGGGAAGCATGAGGGAACATTTGACATGCCTGGGCTCAGGGTTCACAAGAAGGTATCTCCCAGAGCTAATAATTCCCAGCAAGGGAGCACGATGTCTCTACCCTCATCGTAGGAGGGGCATCTGGGCAAGAGAAGAACAGAGAAGGGGATAAAGTGTATCTGGGCAGTGTTTTGCCAGGTGAGCACCTACGCCCAGAGCAGAATAATCACGAGGCTAATGAAATAAAAGTTTAAGTTCTAGGGTCCCTCTCCTGGGAGAACTTGCATGAGAAGGGTGTGTGTGTGTTTAATTTGCAAAAGAAAGAGAGTTTTGTATTATTTCTTTATAAAGACCCAGTCTGCCAAGTAGTTGAAGATTCAGGCCCATCAAAAACTGGATACTTTTTGTAACCACATATTGTTTTCTTTCTTTCTTTCTTTTTTTTTTTTCCCTTGGTGGTAGTGGAGGAGGGGTATGGAGAAACAAGAAGCGAGCTATCAGCTATCCCCCTACCTCAACCCTTAGTTTATCTTGTCAAGCAAGAAGGCTTCACAGTCTAAGAAAGCTATCTTTCTCTTCAAAAAAGAAGGGTATAGGGAACAAACTGTGTAGGCAGAAACATTTCTCTATCATCTTTTGATTATGAACTATACCAAGGAAACCAAAAAAATACAGCAATAACAAGAACATAAGGATACCCACCACCAAGGCTCTGTAGCATCATTCTGCTATATCTGCTTTAAAAATAATGAACAATTTGTATTCTTTTTATACAAAATATGTATACTGGAGCACAGGAATAGTACCACAGCCACAAAAACTACACTTGTACACACTGTTCCCTCACTCTGACGTATAGAAATATATTCACTCAGGTGAATACTGGAAAAAGTACCAAACTAGTGTATTTATCTTAGGTTAAAAGAAAAAGTCACTCTCTTCTCCTTCTTGGTGCTATCAACTGACTTTTCCCATTTAATTAATTGCTAAATACAATAGACCTCTGTAAGTTGACCCTTCAAGGGATTGTAACAAACTGGTCAACATAAGAACCCATGCCCACTGTACTACATGTATGTGTGGTGCATGTCCAGTCTATGAACATTCACTTACGGAGCTGGTAGATGTAGGGAGGTTCTATTGTATTTACAAAGGAGCTGCTGACGTCTGAAGTTCAGTCAGCATCTACTGGAGCTGGTTTACCAAGTGTTTACCAACAAACACACAACACTGTAGCCAGTTTGATTTAAAGGTTAAGGCTTGGATTGCAAACTCAAGTGCCTCCACTGGGTAGACAGATGTGTGAGGAAGGGTGCAGCGGGATCACAGGGAGTGGGGAGAACAGAGGTGAAATGTAGGGAACGTGCCTGCTTCTCTGATGGAGGCAACTTGTGTGTAAACAGACAAAGGTTTCCTATAATCTTATTTCTCTGAACCAAGAGCACCCTTCTTGGAACTTTTCCAGAAATGTAAGAGCAGACGTGATGGCTGACACTGAAGACTGGAAGAATGCAGGACCTAGAGGCAGGCTGTACAGAACCTGTGGATTAGTGAGTAAAGAAATATCTTAAAAAAAACAATCATCTCAGCCCCTAAAAATTGATATATAAAATAAAAGAAGTACCTACTGTTTAGTTCTAGCCCATTGCCCTGTGATGTTGAGGAACTGGGATTTCTAGAACTTTCAAAAAAAAAACCCTAGAAATATACATTTTTATGTGATATCTGATTTAAATATTAACAACTAACACAAATACGTGTATCAAATATGAGCTGAACAAAAGATATCTGCAGGCTAAATTGTATCTCCGACAGTTTACGACCAGGTGAATGGTGAGTTCGCCATACCCCAAGAGATAGTCAGAACCCATCCCCACACCTCTTATCCCAGCTTTTCTGTGTTACTGTCCAAAACCCCCTTTCAAGGGGCAGACTCTGTAATCTCCACAATGCTCTGAGCTTCCTTCTCGCTGACCCTCTCTTATAGCCCTCCTTCGCCACACCCTTCGGAATGCCTTGCAGAGTCCCCAGCTTTGTAAACAAACTCCCACTCAGCTTTGAGGTTCAATGAGCTGAAAAGGAACTGAAGACTACCTCTTCCCAAGTGAAACACCCCTCTCTCTAGTGAGGATGTGCTCTTGCCTCACACACATACGGTCAAGGTCAGGTGATAGGCAAGGTTTGACTCCCCCTCAATGGTACCTCCAGACCAAATGACCCCTCCTCCACCATCTTGGGGTAGGGGAGCTTTGATCCTGAGAGTCTTGCTGTACTCAGCTGTAGCTCCCTTGCTCTCATTTATTTGTGGCAAACTTAATGAGCATCATATTTAAAAGCCCCAGTTCTTCCTGTTGATCTTAGGATAAAATTCAAAATCCTTAATGTGACCTACACAGCTTTGTTTTTCTTTTATTTCCTTGAGCACGACGGGTTCTTGCATCAGTAGCTGTGCACATACTGTATCCTACCCGGGACACTCGCCCGCCACCTCCTCCCCTCCACTTCAGTCCCACCCTGCTTTAGGTAACCACCAGTCATCCTTTAGAGAAGCCGTGTCCACTCAAGAATGCAAGCCACAAATGTAATTCTGGATTTTCTAAAAGCCACATTAAAAAGTAAAAGGAAGTAGGTGAAATTAATTTTAATAACCTATTTTATTTAACCCTATAGTCCAAAATACTATCATCCTGACATGTGATCCATATTAAAAATTATTAATGAGGTATTTTATGTTTTTTAATTTTTTCACGGGAAGTCTTTGGAACCTGGTATTTATTGATTTTTTTTGTAAATATGGAACACATCATAGCATGTCATCCTCGTGCAGGGGCCACGCCAATCTTCTCTGTATTGTTCCAATTTTAATATAGAAAATTTGGGACTTTGGGCTGTGGAGTACTTGAAATGTGGCTAGTCTCTATTGAGATGTAATTTCAGTATAAAATACCAGGTTCTTTGGCCCCCTTTACAGGCTGCCAAGGAACCTGGTATTTTATACTGAAAGTATATCTCAAAAGAGACTAGCCACATTTCAAGTACTCCACAGCCACATGTGACCATTTGCTACAACACTGGACAGGGCAACTTTAGAGCTTAGCGTAGTGTTACTTCTTGTAGGCCAGTGGTTCTCAAAGTTTAATGTGCTGCAAAATCACACTGAGCAGATTAATGTAATTAAAACAGATGGCTAGGCCCCTTTCCAGAGCTTGATTTAGGAGGTGTGAGGGAGGCCTGCAAATCTGCATTTCCAGCAAGTTCCCCAGTGATGCTGGCCCTGCTGGTCTGAGGACCGCACTTTGAGAACCTCTGCTCCAGGCACACTTTCTGCCCTTTCTCTTCCCAGGCACACTTTCTGCCCTTTCTCTTCCCCCAGTGGGAAGTAGGTCAGCACCCGCTCGTTCAGTGTTTACGTGCCTTGTGAGGCGGGCAGCTACCCCTAGGAGGGTCTTCCTGAATATCTCTAGTATGCTACGTGACACTTACAAGGCACCGAGCAGGTGTGCCGGCTGAATCAAAGTCAGACAGAAATAATCAGATTGTCCTAATGAGCCTTCGACATGACAGTTTTAGGGGTAATTGCCTAAGTAACAAAGTCAGTTGTCAGGGCCAAGATGTTAGGGAACATTAACTCAAGAGTCCTCGTGTATTTAAGAATAAGCAGGGGCCAATCATAATTACTCATTATAGTTCTGTACCCTGTACTTTTGTTGTGTAAGTTTAATACGTTCATGGACGGCCATTATCTCCACAGAGAAAACAGAGATTCCGACCCATTGACTTGTTTAAAAATACGTGGCCATTACATGGCAGACTGGACTGCACCCCAGTTCTTATGACCGCACATGTAGAGTCGTGGTTTGAGGGCCTGGGCTGCCTTGGCTTTACTTCACAGGCGCATTTCCAGTCCCAACTTGTCCTTCTAAACCCAGGCAGCCATTCCATAAAACATGAACAGACGAGGTGAGCATAGAGGAGGGCTCCGCTCAGGACTGCTCTTGCGAAATACCTCAGGGCGCAAACTCAAGTCAGACAACCGTCACCCCAACTTAGAGGAGGGAACTTACTAAGAATCTATACTCCTCACCCCTAATTAGAAACTCTTCTTAAAACCTAAAGCTTTGGTGTTTCAGTTTGCTTTTGGTAAAACCTAGAACCTTACACTTGGTTCTTAAGGTTCCTCATTTATCCCACAGCAAAAGTTACTGGCACTTCAATCAAGTACTAGGGACACAGCAGTAACTGAATTATCATTCCCTTGGGTTTCTTCTTTTTTAAGGTATGGTCTGGTTTCGCAAGACTCTGTATCTCAGCCTCCTTCCCCGTCACTATTTTTCTTTCCCTCTGGCCATTACTTTTTAGTTCCCAGACACCTATTTGTACCTTTCCCACTCTACCGAAATGGTCTCTGAAAGGGCTACAAATTAGTTATTTTAACTAAGTGAAGATCACCTTCTCTCAGGACTCCCTCTGCTTTGACCCATCTAAAGCTGACTACTTCTATGAAAAGATAAAAAAAAAAAAAATACACAAAGATCTTGGTGTTGCATTTCCTCTAGCTCTTCCACTGTCCATCACGGTTTTGGGTCTCTGCATTTTCTTAACCACCAGTACTGTACTATGATGATGATGGTGTTAGCCACAGCAACTGACATTCGCTGGGTGCTCACCATGTTCTTGGCCCCGTTTGGATCCTCAACCCCTGTCCCATGAAGTAGGGACTGTGATTACCCCCGTTTCATGGATGCAGAAACAGGAGAGGTCACCTTGCCTAAGGTAACACAGGTTCTAACTGGCAGAGCTAGAATTCAATCTCAGACAGACTAGACCCCAAAGCCCATACCTGTGCCTTGAACCATTCTCTCACACTGCCACACTGAAATCCAAGCTCTGTCCTCAATCCTTGGTAACCCTTTTCTCACTGCTTTAGTCATGTTAAAATGGGTGATTCATAAAATGAAAGCCCTGAACACTTAGTAGTCTCCCCAGCCCAATCTATTAATTCATTCTTCAAACCAGTGTTGTAAACAGCATTTAGGCATGGCACCATGCTAGGCCTGTGAGGAATACGGAATCCAACATGGATTATGTCATCAAAAACTGGTGGGAAAAGGTGATATGTACACATTTGTGTGTGTCACTAAAGCTCATGGTAATTCACACCATGGAAAGCACTTCTTTTATAAAAGAGAGACAGGAAGGGAGAGATTATTTCTGAGTAGGGCTTCGTGGACACTGCACTATTTAAACTGGATCTGGAAAGATATTTAAGATTTAGATTTACAGAAAAAGGAAAAGGAATTCCAGCATAAAAGAACAGGTGAGTGGAGGCCAAGGACCAGGTGCTTATAGAGAATGTTGAGCCCATTCAAACTGGCTGGGATATAGGTAGGGTGACCACATATCCTAATTTGTCTGATTTGCCAAAAAAAGAAAGAAAAATTTTTTTTCAATAAATGCCACAAAAAAATTGAAGTTATGTTTCATGATTAGCATTCTTTTGACAAAGCAGGGACAGAGCAGGTAGATAGGGAAATGATGCATGTGCCTCGTTAGAACAGTATGGCTTTAGGACTGTGTCCCCATCGTAATTATTATTAGGGATCCTTTCACACTTAAATGTCCCATGTGGAAAATTATATGGTCATTCTACGCATACAATGTAACAAGGAAGTAGGAGACTAGCCTAGGAAGATAAGACTCAAAGGTGGCCCAAGAAGGGCCTTGTCCCAAAGAATTTAGTTTTTGCTACAAACACTAGGAAATCATTAAAGGTTTAATAATATGAATTTTAAGAGGCTCAGGCAGTACTTACATATACAGAGAGAGATGGGGAAAACCAAGGGTATAAATACTAGCTGGGAGTTTTTGTAATAATTCTGAACATACAATGAAAACCTGATATTGGCTGTTAAAATGGATAAAAGAGAGACACGTAAAAGACACTCTTACTCTACCTCAGCTATTAGCAACTTTTTCTGTAAAAGACCAAATAATAAATATTTTTAGCCTTTGTGAGCTATATGTTCTCTACTATAATTACGTACAGTTGTATAATTCTGCCATTATGGCTGAGTCACTGATAAGACATAAATGAATAAATGTGACTGTGTTCTAATAAAACTTAATTTATGGATCCTTACATTAGAATTTCATATAATTTACATAGACATGAAATATTATTATTTGATTTATCTCAACAATTTAAAATATAAAAACCATTCATAGTTATGGGCTATTCAAAAACAGGTAGTAGGGCAGAAAACCTTCCTATGCCAATAGTTGACCTAGCTAGATCCCAAGCCAGATCTACTAAACACATTAGCATTTTAACATTTAAATAAACATAACTGCCAGAGATAAATCAATAAAATCAACAGATTTTAATCGCAGCCAGAACTGCAAGTACCTTGAGTAATGGAATCCCATTTAAAATTGTTTCCATTTGACACAGAATATAATACTGAACACATTTAAGTCAGTGTAAAAATCTGACTTTTGTTTGAGTTATTTATAAATGAATTCAGAGAAATATAGATAAAAAGTGATTACTGTTACCCTCCTTCAAAAATATAATCTGTCATTGTGACACACTTTACTCCTATTAGACATCTTCAGAAACTATCTCACAGTGCCTACACTTCAGTGAATGTATACTTGGAGTACAGGTATGCGATTGCCTTGGCAGTAAACAAACAAGTGACTCAAAGAACACACTTCACAGGTGACTTATAACTTTCAAAGACCTTTCGTTATTAGGTATTAAAATTCTAATACCTAACTTAGCTATCAAGCAAAAAATATTCTTTCAATAAATGCCACCATAAAATTAAACTTATGTTTCAAGATGGCCATTCTTTTGGCCAGGCAGGAACACAGAGGGTAAAATGGGGGAAAATGCCAAGGCACTGCATTTTCTGAGGTTACATCTCTAATATTTTTGGAATCTCTAAGTAGTTTCAACAAATGTAGCATGAACATCTTTCTGCTACTTCCTATTCCTGCTCTTCATTAGACCATATTTCACATATGTAATTGGATGAAACATAATTTTATATCATTATATTTCCTTCATAACTGAGGCTCCCCTGTTAAAACTCCCCCATAACTGAGGCTCATCTTGTCTTCCAAACTAACACTCCTGGGATTTTGCTTCCTCCTTTCCTTACGTGTTTGAAAAAATAATGTCTATGACTCTAGTAGCTTAACTTATGAGCAGGTAGGTCAAATTACAGTTCTAATAAGTCAAATAAAGTTCTGAAAGCTTAGTGTTTCTTCCATTTCCAAAAACTGAACAAGAAATTTGAACCCTATCATATGGAAGTACTGTAAAATATGGGACAAAGAACCAGAGTCCCTTTGATCCAAAGTTACACTTAAATATTATCTGCACTAGACCACTCAGTGTTTTCCATGGTGCAGATCCTCACCAAATAGTTTCAAGCAACTTTTAACCTCCATTGCCATGAGAATTTAACTTTATAGAAAATGGACTCTATTTGAGGTCATAGAAAAAGAGGGTTAACTGTGTTTCAGACAAATTAAAAAGGAACAGTTTTCAAGAGAAATGAAATCTGGGGCTCAGTTCTTCACAGTTTTTAGTTCAACATTAAAAGGGCAAACATGACTGTACCTAAAAGTACCTAGTATTCCACAGTCTATCACTTCTCCTAAAGTGATACAGTAACTTTTCCATTTGCATTTGCAGTCAGAAGAACATCTTTTTACCAGGAGCAAACTCAACCACTCAGGAGTGTTTTTCAGACATTATAATCCTCTCATTCTCCAAATTTACATCATCTACATTTATACTTAACAAATATACCCTACTGATCACTTGTGGTAAGAGTAACAAACCATACCACATAGACTCCTACTTACAGGGAAAAGATATACACCTATAATGAAATACGTATTTTCTTGGATCATGTTGCTTGTTCTAGTCTGCCTGGCATCACCACTGTGCATAACACCCACTCATAAGACCTCCTTCCTATCTCTGGGCTTTTACTTCCTTCGGGTAATAGCTTTTGTCAACACAAACTCTTTCCACCAAACCCTAAAGGTTTAAAGTAAAAAGACCTGGATATGAGCTCAGCTTTGCTATTTATTGAAAGTGTGTTCTTGAAAAAGTTATTTAAGTTGTTTGGACCTCAAGTTCAATACCCATAAAGATGAAAATAATGAAATTATGGCTCCCACGAGCTATTATAGAGAGGGGCTCTAACAAAAAGTGAGAAGTACAATGGACCAGATTTTGATGAACTCAAGAAGAATGGCACAGGCTCTAGGATCACCAAAGCGATCCTACCACACTGATAGTATGAATAAATAGAAGCAAAATCTCTGAATAAAGTAAGATGAAGGGAGGAGTTAGAGGGGAGAAACTTAATTTAGTGTTGGCAGGAGGAATGCAAACCATCAATCAATCAAACACTGTGTGGTGGGAGAGAGTGCTGGCAAGATACAGTCCTAGAAGCATACCAAATACTAAGTAATATTCTGCAAATCATGGTTCAGTGATGTGGTAAACATTTAATTTATATTTTATAAAGGAAGTTTTCCCCAAATTTGTGGCCAAGTTTCAGTGAAAGAGTTTTGTTATTACTACTTTTTGCCCTGTCACCCATACAAACATTCCCTCACACCAACTTTATTCCAAGGATGTTTCAAGAAACTGTTCAGTACAAACGTTTGTGTGTCCTCTGTTCTCCGGACACCAGACACACAAAGATAGGTAAATACAGATCTATCAATCATTACTTAAAATAAAAGGTGCCTCTTAATCTCAACCACCTACAGAAGGGAAAGAAGAACTACTAAAGATCTACCCAAAACTAACAGTGGTTAGTTCTGAGTGAGGGGATTAAAGATGACACTTTCTGCCACATTATACTTCTGAACTCTACGAATTTTCTACAATAGCCTGTGGTTTCGTTTAAAACACAAACACAAAAAAGCATATTCTTGAAGTTTGGAACTTTTATTTGCTAACAAGTTGGTACAGAATTTAGTGCAATGAGATTCTGCTTCTGTACCTATGATGAAAATTTTGTCTAATCCTCTTTATTTTAAAACAGACTTTTTAACAGGCATGAACTTCAGAAATAATCTAGTGCACCATTTGCTTTTCAAAGATGTAAAAATTAGGAGCCAGAGTTCAAATAATTCATTTAAGGTCACACAAATACTAACAGCTTCAGGAGTAAAACCAAGGCATCTTGACTTCTAACTCAGAGCTCCTTCCACTAGGCCATTTGTTTGAATTATGCTTCTCTAAAGTCCACTGCCCTCTGGGGAGGATCTATGGTGATCTATGGGAGGCACTAGAGGAATACAAAGTCGGATAAAACCTAGACCTTAGACTCAGGGGAGACAAATAAAAGACAAATTGACACAGGTTCTGCTTTCATGGTAGAAAACCTTAGTAGCTACTAGTGTTTTGATTATCTTTCCCCTCTACCCCACCAAGGGGTCTGCATTCAGTCAGTTAACATTCTAGCTCCACTTACAAGCTATAAATCCTCCATAATTTGGAAGAGAGGCAACAGGGGAATGGGAGTTACAGTAAGTTACTTAACAGCCAATTATCCCTCAAAGCTTAACTGCAAACCTAACTTCAGTTATGCATTTTTATTGGCCTTCTCTAGTGTAATACCAGGCGCTGCCCCTGAGAAAAAGCGTATTAAGGGAAATACACTTAATTTTATATGTTTAGTGATTCCAAGAACCTGTGATTTGGCTCCAGATTCCAATGGTACATGAAACCACTGCATATATTCACCTCCTTCTCTTTTCACGGCATTTAAGTTTTTTTCTGTCCACTTACACAAAATGATACGGCTAGTCTGCCATCGGCCTAAATACAGCGGCATAGCCGTGATTCCCTCCAGGGAACCCTACTACTCTTCAGGCTCTGCCAGACGTCCAGGAGACAGTTCATCATTCCTTTCAACTCCTTTTTTTTTTTTTTTTCTTGCCTCGGGTACCCACTAGTAAGACGGCTTTCTCCTTTCAGTTGGCAGAATGAGCTCAGAGGCTCATTCTGAGAAAGGGACAGCGGATGACAGGGACCTGGGGGACAGGAGAGGGTCCCAGCTTAAGAGTTAGAGCGGGCACCAGACTCCCACCAAAGACTAAACCGGGGGAAGTAAAGGAACTGGCCCTTCTCCACGCCCCAAAATAAAATACCGCATTATTTAAAATGAAAACGTCGGCGGTAGCAACATTTTAAAACAAAACCACTCACCTGCAAAAGGCCACCCGCAGCCGACCGCCAGAGCTGCCCAGCAGGCACCTCCAACCAGTCATCGTTGCTGCCGGCATCCAAGCTCTTTTCTATCCCCGGAGCCAGAGGGGCAGGTCTCAGGGCTCTGCCTATTGGAAGATCAAGCTGTCACTCACTTGCGGCCCCGCCCTACGCCGGGACCGGCAGCAGTCTTTTCCGTTTCCACATCCAGGGGGTAAAAAGCGAAGCTCTGATTGGCTTGCTGCGGGACGAGCACACGCCTAGACCAATAAGGAGCTGACTCCGGACGCCGGTGAGTGGGCTTGGGCCTGGGGAAGTAGAGAACAAACCCTGCAGCGTCTCTGGGGTCACAGAAAAACCTCAGACCCGGGAAGCTCCCTGATGGTTTGAGATTCTAGAAAATGATTGGCTTCCTAAGGGGAAACAGCTGCTGGTGAGGAGCAGTGTCGGTGCGGAATCTTGGAAGAGATGAGGTGACTTTCTTTTATTCCTCAGAAGTTTAGGAATTGAAGCCTAGGGATGAAGCCGAACCAGCCTCCTAGACGAAAATTCCTTTTGCACAGCTATTAGTGCTTTTAAATCTTAAATCGTGATTAGAACGAAAGCCTTCAACGTGCCCAATTTATAAACTATAACATCCTTACTTTCACTGCTTTTATGGGGATTTCCCCTTTGGCGACTTCCCAACCGTATCGTAGGTGGGGAAGAAAAGCGGTGAATGGAATGCACCAAAAGCTTAGAGCACAGAGGCAGGGAGGATGGAGTTGGAGGAGAGTTACAAATTTGGAAGCAAAAAGTACAGAACAAAAGAAACCTTTGAAAATACCCGAAACCCCGCACAAGGCTCCATAAAGCTTCTAAGCAGGCTTGAGCAACCGCACTATGTTTTGAAGCATATGTCAGAACTTTTGTGTGGGCAAGACAGATAAGGAGTGCTATATTTGCCTGAATATGTGGGAAATTCCCTTTTTGATTTTTTTAGTCCTTTGAGTTTTTCCTATTTCTTCTTCATGTCAAGTCTAGTAGGTTGTGCCTGGCAAGCAGGTCGTCACCAAGTCCAGTAGGTTGTGACTGGTAAGCAGTTCGTCACCATAATTGTACATAGGCTTGAAAAGATAATCTTTTCACGTTTTAAACTCTGTGACACATTAATATATTGGACTAGTTGTTTGCCGGGCATAGTGGTTCACTCCTGTAACCCCAGCACTCTGGGAGGCAGAGGCAGTTGGATTGTTTGAGCTTAGGAGTTCGAGACCAGCCTGAGCCAGAGTGAGACCCTGTCTCTAAAAATAGCCTGGTGTTCTGGTGGCTGCCGCTAGTCACAACTACTTAGGAGGTTGAAGGGTCTCTTCAACCCAAGAGTTTGAAGTTGCTGTGAGCTTTGACAACATGGCACTCTACCAGTGGGGACAAGATGAGATTGTCTAAAAAAAAAAAAAAAAAAACAAAAGAAATACCTAGTTGCTTGTATCTAGTTCCATATCTCATTTATCCATCTTAGAACGTGTATTCCTCCTAGGAACTCTAAGAACAGAACTTTACTTCTGGCAGAGCACAAATCTGGGGTATAATAGGTCTCAACAGGTGACAGGTCATATCTAGTGATAGTTAAAATTTAACTTGGACACAGTTCAGGTTAGGACAGCTGGAGGGGACAGCCTCTAGTCTTGTCTTTCAGGACAAAATCAAGACAAAATTTTTCTACTGCAGTGTAATAAAGCTTCCTACTTGGAGTGCCCACCATCTGTACACTGGCGAATAAAGACAGCCATTCACAAGGGCAGTGTGAATGGCATTTGACATTTAGGGAAACTTATTCAGGACTTAAGGGCACCTACTCGCTGAATTTAGTTTTACTGTCATTAAAAATACACATGGGGTAGCTTGTTATATAAAAAAAATTGCCTGACTTTTGCAGTCATTTGCAAGAATATGTAGGTTATGAATAAGTTATTTTGATTATAAGATGGAAGCAATTTTGTCAGTGCTTCTGTTGAGAAGGAATTAAAATTTTACTCATGATCAAGCACAGTCTTTGTAAAACAAAATTTGCCCAGAGGCTAACAATTTCAGGAGTCACTATTGTCCTAGGCAGGACTAGTTTGATGAGCTGTCTCTCTTATGAACTTTTATTTTTTTATTTTTTATTTTTTATTTTTAGACATAGAATAGCACTCTGTTGCCCAGGCTGGAGTGCAGTGGCATAATCATAGCTCACTGACTTTAGACTCCTGAGGCTCAAGTGGTCTTCCCTCCTCAGCCTCCCTAGTAGCTGGGACTGCAGGCACATGTCACCACATCTGGCTAATCTTTTGATTTTGGGGTAGAGACAAAGTCTCATTATGTTGCCCAGGCTGGCTCAAACCTGTGGCTTCAAATAATCTTCCCACCTCACCCTCCCAAAGTGCTGAGATCATAGGCGTGAGTCACCACTGTGCCTGGTCCTTTTGAATTTGGAAAATGAGATCAAGGCTCACAAAGATGATTGTAAATCCATTTAAGGCCAAGATAAACTCCAAAGGATATTAGACTTATAAAAATTTATTACTTGATCAGGCTTTAGAAGTTATGCTCTAGCCCCTCATTGTACAGGTAGACACTGAGGAGACCAGAGTTCATTATTCCCTCAAACCCAGGCCAGGGTCCCAGCTTGAGGAGTGGAGTGGGCACCAGACTCCCATGCTTAAGTGATTTGCGTTCAGAATTACTTGGTTGGGAGCAGAGCTGGGACAAGGACGTAAGGTTGCTTATTCAGAATGCTGGGAAAATGCTTCCTCCTGCTGCTGCCTTCCCCCTCCAAAAGCAGTGTATTTGTTTTAAATTAATTATTTGAGTATTAACTTCTATAAAGATTAATCATGAGGAATTCAATTCTGATGTAGAAGCAATATAGATAATATGAAAATAACTTGGTGTCATCAGACAACTTTGATGTATTATAACTTTCATCCAAACAAGAAATATAAAGCAATAAATTATTGTAGCCATGTTGCCTGAATGTATATTGAAAAAAATCTATGTTAACCCATATTATACTTCAAGGATCCATAGCAGATTGTCTTCTTTATGACTTGAATAAAGTACTATTTTGTGAGGGCATATGTACCTGGTCAAAATGTTTTCACGGCTATTGTACAGAGACTCTAGCTTTTTCCAGCTGGGGCTGAGCTGGTCTACCATGCATTAAAACAATGTCCACTGACTTAGGCTCTTTTGCTGTGTGCTAGTCTGGAAGAATCATTGGCTTCTTCCTTCCAGCAAACTCCAGAGCTAGCTAGTCCTATGTGCTATGTATAGGATTAATCTTCTTATCTTCACACTGTCAGAACACACCATGAGCTGTTTGTTCACTGACAGTATCTAGTCTCCAACTATACTCTACCCTTTTCACAGTCAGACTGAAATCTGCCACCCATAATCTAACATAAAAGGCCCATGTCTGGCCCCCACTATTGACCTACTAAATACAGGTCCCTTTAATGAAATTAAAAACTGGAAATTCTTATAGATCAGATCTGCAGACTCAGATGGGATCTTAAAACCATTTATCTTTTTGTTTCAAATGTGAAAACTTAGAATTTTCATCTACCTTGCAGAGTAGTGTGAAGAAAAACGGAGGCAATTTTGAAATGCTTTGCAATCTCTGGAGCATTTTACATCTGCCACTTTCTAGCTCTGGGACCTTAGACAAATTCCTTGACCTCAGACTTGGTGTCTTTATCTATGGAATAAGGGATAGTGACTAAATGGCCCATGTGAAAATTAGGTGGAATAATATAGTGTTGTTGTGCCTGGCACATGGAAAGATTTAACAAATAGTAGTTGTTACTCTTCAGGATCATGATAATGGTAAATATAAAAGTGTTTTGACTACTTAACAAGTGTTCTTCATATAAGAACTCAGGAAAGGCTTGGCTTTGTGCTTTCATTTCTTTCCTGCTCCCTGTTCAGTGATGATTCTGCCAGGCAGGACTCCTACAGAAGACATAAGACAGGGATTTCCCCAGCTATCTTGCAAGCTACCCAGGGAAGAGACTGGCAGGAAGTGAATGTTAAGGAGGATACAGACCTATTGGCAGGGCCAGGAGCCTCTGGTACTGGGAAGTCTGAACTATGTGCAATGCCCCTACTGTAAGTCTCAAGACCGAGTGAACCTCTTGTGCTGCCTTCACATTTTGACAAGGACATGGGAAAAGGAAGAAACTTGAGAAACTCAAGAGAGGCACTTTTCTCTTTTACAAATTCATCCCACTGCTCAAAAAAACCCACAGTTCTTTAAATGCTTCTTTAAAGCATTGTGGTAGGAAAAACAATTCCTGCTCTGTGGAGTTATTTGTTGAATGCAATATCATATTTATTGTATCTTTATATTTAAAAATACTTAGAAGTTTTAGAAAAGAAAAAATTTCCAAAACTCATAACTTACCATTCTGAATTTATTTTTAACACTTTGTATATCCTACTATTTTGCCTCCTAACTCAAATTATTTTAAAAGGGTTAGAATCATAGACTAGATACTCTTGTGGCAGTATTTATTTTTTTACTTAATTTATTAAGAGCATTTCCCAATGTCATTTAATGTTCTTTAATATATAATTCCCTTATGCAAATGTGCATCAATGTATTATGTCTCACAGTCCAAGCAAACAACCAGTCTCAAGCATTGAAGTTGTTTTGGTTTCTTGAAAAGATTTAATCATTTAAATGAGTAGCAGCTTTCTCTAAACGACAGGATACTCTGGGAATATCTAATGAACCAATGGGATTCATTGCCTGTTGGCTCCAGCCCTCCTTCCTGGAGACTGAGAAAGTAGCCAGGAATTCTTTTCTTTATGCCCTGATATTACAGAGCCTAAGAAAGATTAGGACAATAAATCCAGATAGCTAGTGGAGGGTTTCTCCTTAACCCTTCTCATCTCAGGGTTTTCTGTTCTTTAATCTGAAAGAAAGGCATTTAGGTAAGGAAAAATGGGGAGAAAGTTGGAAATCAGAGCTCCATCAATAAAACCTCTCAGAACTCCTGTCATGTGTATCTTTGTCTAACAGATGAGGAGATTAAGGCTGAGAGAGAGATTCTGCCCAAGACTGTATAGCTGGAGCACCAGATTCGACTCTTAGCCTCGGTTCTAAAATCTTCCCACTGTGTACTGCTCCTAAAAACTTATGGATACAACCTCATTCTTCTTTTTTGTGGGAAATTCATTCTCCCAAGATACATTTATCTGCTCCCTAAAAGTAAAAAAGTCTCGTCCTGAACGTCCAAGGATGCCTTCTGCCTATGGGTTTCTCCAGTTGGCTAGTGCTGTACCAAAAAACACATCCTCACCCAGCTTTTCCCCGATGTATTTGCTCATTTCCTTAAAGAAGTGATAATCATAGAAGGTAGTTTTTATAAATCCCTCATCAATTAAGATCATTACACATTTTTGTTTAGCTTTTGAGATTTATTTTCTTCTTTGGTTTATAAACTGGGTCTGAAAGAAGTTGTAAAAGAAGGTTTTCAGAATTGCTTAAAGCCATGAAGCATCACTGAATTGGGCATATGAAATGACACTTTGACGGCAATGACACTTATTTGGAAGAGTAAATGCTGGAATGTTTAGTTAAAACATCTTCACACAAACTAATCAAAATTAGTTTCATTCAAGTTACACATTTCATTATTTTTTTCCATCCTCCCACCACACACACCCACACACACCCCTACACACTACCTACACCCTGGCCCAAGCTGCCATTACTTCTTGCCTACATTTTCTCAGCTCTTAGCAAGTCTTCCTGGCTCTACTTTCACTCTCTTTTAGGCAGCCAGGGTGATAACAGTAGAATGATTGTGTCATAGGTAACACAATCTTTTGTCCCCTAGCTTAGAGCAACAACTTCTCCCTATGCTCATTAGGCCTGAACACATGTATTTTCTCTACCTAGAACACTGTCGCCTTCCCCTCCCTCTCTCTGTCCTTTCCTCATCTTATCCCCTTAGTCTAATGAACTCCTATTCAACTTTGATAATAGTTAAGTGATTATTTCCTCAGAGAAACTTGATGCCTTTGGCTGATACCTCACAGGTTAATCACCTTGTGTCAAGGCACTATGCACCACTTCCTTATAGAACTTTACAGATATACTTACATTGTATACTATTTGTCTGTTAGGCTGTAAGCCCCCTCACATGGGCCCTCTTGTTTTGGTTTACCACTGGTCCACACCATCTGGCATTAGGTACTCAATTAATATATATTAACAAATGAACACATCAAAGAAAGAAACAGGAATTGAATTTCCTCCACTTTTTTCACTAAAAAGTACTTCTTAAATGTACACTTGTACAAATAAGGAAGCACATCTTTTTTAAAAACTACACATGCAGACTTAAGGAGTATGTTAAGATAAAATATGATACATATAAGCTCATAAGAATAATGTTAAATTTTATGTGTAGCTCTGAAAGAAACTGTGAAATCACAAATCAAATTCTTATTTTACAGTTGAGAAAATAGAGGCTCAAAGTGGGTGAGAGAATTGCTTAAGTACAAAAGCAGTCAAAGCACAGAACAAGAATGGAAGAATTCCTAACTCCTAGACTGAATCTGTAATGCACATATATTACTGGAACTAGTCGTGATCCCACAAGAGAAAAATGTGAGTTGGGAGTTCCAAAGAAGTACAACAGTGCAGGGGGTAAGAGCCGACTCTACTCTGTACTAAACATGTGACCTTGGGCAATTCGTGTAACATCCTTGTCTTGTTTGGTTGTATAATGGGCACAATAATAGTAGCTACCGCACAAAGTTACATTATTTAAACAAGGTGATATGTGGAAAGACCTCAATAAATTATACCGTTCAGAAGTCTCAGTGATAAAGACCAATATAATTTCTCATGTATAGAGTAAAATCCACCTTATTAGTTTTCTCTTGTTTTTTTCCTATTGAAAAACAGAACATGCAATTAAGAGGCCTTCCTAGGGGAGAGAAAAGCTGGTTCTAGCAGATAAGGTTTCATAGGCCGCACTAGGTAGAGAAAGGCATGTGATCACTTAGTCAAAACAAGTGCCAAACCACAGATGCTAGTCAGTTGACAAAACATGGAGCTTAAGAGGTTTGAAAAATACAGAGGGGAAAAAGTAAAGAAATCTAAAACTCTTAGTATAAAAATCACAACAGAGAATAAAAGACAATCTATTTAAAGAGGAAACCATCCTAGCTTCTAAACTGCTGTTTCTTTAACTGCTTCTAGGAGAGCGGTTCTCAACCTATGGGTCATGACCCTTTGTAACAATGAAAATAAATACATCCTGCATATCAGATATTTATATTACGATTCATAACAGTTGCAAAATTAGAGTTATGAAGTAGCAACAAAAATAATTTTATGGTTGGGGTCACCACAACATCAGGAAGTGTTTTAAAGGGTCGCAGCATTAGGAGGCATTAGGAAGGTTGAGAACCACGGTTCTAGGTGCTATTTTATGTCCAGAGAGAAGCTACTTTTCCTGTAGATCTATGACTCCAGCATGAGTGGGACAAAGCTCTTTATGTTTCCCATTTGAGTCCTTACAGAATCCATATAAAGTAAATTTAGGAAATAGCTTGACAGTCTTCATGTGTTAGTAAGTTTCAAGTAAAAATGAGAATAAAGAATTTGTGACTGGTCTTGTATCATCACTCATTACCAACAACTGAATTTTGATCTCTTCATGCCAGGTGCTAACTAGTCTCTGCCATTGAGGTACCAGATAAGAGGAATAGATAAATCACTGATGCCAGAAGGTTAAAAAGGGTATAAAAATCAGAAAGAGAAGTTGCTCTCACCTGTAGTGGTTTGTTACTAGTTACAAAGTGAGTAATGGCAAGCTCTACAGTTTGGTGAATGATTCTAAGTAATGTGCTGAAATTGAGTTTGTTACGATTCATTATCACTGACAGCCAAAGCAAAGAACTGCAATGCCAAATGACCTATATGTCTTCACTATCGGAACACCAAGCCAATTATAAGGCCTGCATCCATATCTTGAATAAGTTTCCCTTCCATAGAGAATTATTTTTAGGACCAATAAGATGTGTGTTCTTAGCTCCAAACTCAATTATATTAGGCAAAACAAGAATAGACCAAAACTTTTAACAAAATATTATGGAAATCATTTTTACTTTTTAATCTCAAGAAAGGACAAACAGTGCATATATACAGAACATATACACATATGTAAAACACAGTTATATATATACTCCTCTTTTCCTAAACTCAACTTTTACTGCATCTGCATTTTCTCTAAAGTTGGGGAATGAATAAGAGAAAAAAAAGGAAAAGGAAGAATAAGAAAACAAGTGAAACTTTCAGAAATGTACAGGATCTGGTCTCAACCAGCAATCAAAGCAACAAATAACTACTTGTTCATTGAATGCCTCCTAATGTTTAAGAACTTGTGTTAAGAATTTTGAAAGAATTGAATAAATATTTTTAGTCCCTACCATAAACAATCACCATCCTAGATTGTGCACTCCACGCACCAATAATTATACTCTGAAGTACAAACCTTGGAGAAATTTTTGCATACGTCCAACAAGAAACATACATGTGTACAGCTTTGTTCATAATAGCACAAAACTGAAAATAACCCAAATGCCCATTACTAAGAGAACAAACAAAATGGAATGCCCTAAAGCAGTCAAAACAAATGAACTACAGCTATACACACCAACACAGATAAATCTCAGATACATAATTTCGTCAAAAAAAGAATACATGCAGTGATTCTATTTACATAAAGTCCAACAGTGTACAAAATTAAACAATGTATAAAGTGATAAGGTAAAACTAGAAAGAAAGGGAACAACTGCAAAATCCAGGTTATAAGTTGGGCGTGGAGTGCAGTGGGGTTTCAGAGTTGGTAATATCCTGTTTCTTAGTTGCTTGGTGGGTTAATGGGCATTCATTTTCTTTAGATCATACATATGTCCGTGTGAAATATTGCATAATGAAGAAAGGTAAGAGTGGGTGGCAACTGGAGGAAGGGAAAGAGGAAAAGAAAAAAAGGGAGAGAAAAACACAGGAAGGGAGAGAGAAATGGAAAGAGAAACAAATGAACACTCCTGTACCTTAAGATCTGGGTGGTAAGTCAGATTCTGACACCAAATATCTGTGTGTCCTTGGATGAGTCACTTAACTTCTCTGAGCCTCAGATTTTAAATGAGAACAAGGTACTTTGCCTTGTATACTTCCCAGTGTTATTGTGAGAATAAAATGAAATATTCATACTTATGTAATAGCGTGTCAATAAAGCACTAAAATGTAAGACAAAAATATCCCAAATTATTATCTTACTTCCTGATGACAGACCTAGTATATCTCAATATTTATGTGCAATTTCATATTCAGTGATTATTTAACTTATGTCCTGCCTACTCCTTTCTAAACTAACATACAAGGAAGAAAGCAAATATTCTGTTCTGCCTTTCAAAAAGGTTTGTTGCTCTTCTGACCAAATTTATAAAAGAGTGGTTTACCCAGCACATTTCTTTTTTTTTTTTTTATTAAGTCATATATACATAGATCATGAGTACATTTACGTCTTTTGGGATTCAATGTGTTGATTATTTGTACAAATTGGAGTGCTCACATCCTACTAATTAACATAGCTTTCACCTCATTTACTTAATCACAGTGTTAAGACATTTGTGTTCTATACTTGATAGGTTTGACTTGTAACCTTGCAATATGCTCCATAGGTGTGGTCCCACCATTAACCCTCCCTCTATCAAAACACCCCCCTCTCTTCCTATCCTCCTTCCCCTTTCCTTCTTCATCCTGGGCTATAGTTGTGATTCATCTTTCATATGAAAGTGTGAGTGATAATAAATTTGTTTCATAGTAGTATTGAATACATTGGATATTTTTTTTCCATTCCTGAGATACTTTACTAAGAATATTTTCCAGCTCCTTCCATGTAAACATAAAAGAGGTAAAGTCTCCATCTTTTTTTAATGCTGCATAGTATTGCATGGTATA
>CAUYRH010094881.1:0-40800 GCA_963574655.1 Perodicticus potto
GCACCTGTAGTCCCAGCTACTTGGGAGGCAGAGGCAAGAGACTCGCTTGAGCCCAGGAATTGGAGGTTGCTGTGAGCTGTGATGCCATAGCACTCTATCCAGGGTGACAGCTTGAGGCTCTGTCTCAAAAAAAAAAAAAAAAATTAAAACATGTGTACGTACATAAAAATAAAATATAACTATATATTTTCCTTTTTAAGTTGCTTTTTATTGCAGAAAATATACATAACATAAAATTGATCCTTTAAACCATCGTTTAAGTGTACATTCCTGTGACATTAAGTATGTTCACATTGTTGGGCAGCCATCACCACCACCTGTTCCCAGAAGTTTTTCATCTCCTTCAACCGAAACTTTGTTGAAGAAGTGGGGACACTAAATCCAAAATCTCCCTGCCTCTAGCTCCTGGAAGCTACCTTTCTACCTCCTGTCTATAAATTTGCCTATTCTAGATCCCTTATTCTAGAATCACACAATATTTGTCCTTTTATAACAGGCTTATTTCACTCAGCATAATGCCTTCAAGTTTCCTCCATGTGGTAGAATATGTTAAAATTCCTTTCCCTTTTAAGGCTGAAAGTAATAATATACAATAATATGCTCTCAAATTTGGAAGAAAAATAATATTCTTCTGCCCCTCTCCATTATTCCACTCATCCCGTCTCACACTCTAGAGGCAACAACCTTAATTATTTTTAGCTGTTTCTTCTGACATTTACTCCCATTGTTTCTAAATAATATATCCCTGTGTCATGATATATGCATGTTAGGCCTTATTCTCTTCCTGTTAAGGTAGATGAGAATTAACTTGTCTTACACCCTTCTCATCCCATCCTCCCCTTACAATGAGTTCAATATTCATTTTACGTTATTAGGACCATGTAAATATTGTTCACTACTGATCCAAAAAGTATCACAGTTACTTTTCCATTCCCATATAACATTATTTTTCCTGGAATGAATAATAATCTCACTTTTATCAGGTTACTTTTCAACATGATTATTGCTAATTATCAAACACCAACATAGCTGCACAACTTCTCACATCATTAGATACATAAGCTTATGTGTCCATTACATACATTGCTTCCCCCCTGAAGACTCCAACCTCCTGTTCCACTCTAGAAGGCTGCTCTTAGATCCACTGTAGGTGCTCCTTCTGGGATTTCTCTTTGAAATTTTCCTGCACTAGATCCCCTAGAAAGTGAATCTTTCCATTTTACATTTGTTTGAAAAGCCACACTCTCTTCAGTAAAGATATATAGGAGATAAATGCTGTTGAGAATTTATATGCCTCAAAGAGTCTCTCTCTCTCTTTTTTTTTTTTACACTTCTGGACTGCCTTTGACAGGATGATTTAGAAGTTAATGGCTTTTCATAAGCTGACTGAAATGACATTTGAAAATTTATCCATATTTCAGCATTAAAAAATAATAAAGTTGATCCAAAATAATCAGTCTTTATTCTACTTTATTTTTTTTTATTAAATCATAAATTCATAGATCCTGTATACATTAATGCATGTATGGGGTACAATGTGCTGATTTCATGTAGAATTAGGAGCGTTTACATCACACTGGTTAATATAAACCTCATCTCGTTTACTTAATTATTGTGTTAAGACATTTATACTCTATACTTAATAAATCTGACAAGTACCCTTGCATTATGCACCATAGGTGTGATCCCACCATTCACCCTCCCTCGATCTGACCTCCTCCCTCCCTTCACATCCCCCTCCTCCCTCCTGGATCATAGTTGTGATCTATTCTTCATATGAAAGTCTGAGTGATTGTAAATTGGATTCATAATGGTACTGAGTACATTGGATATTTTTCCTTCCATTCTTGAGATACTTTACTAAGTAGGATATGTTCCAACTCTATCCATGTAAATGTAAAAAAGGTCAAATCTCCATCTTTTTTTAAGGTTGCACAATATTCCATGATATACATATACCACAATTTATTCTACTTTAAACATGATAATTTGAAAAGGCATAACATTACCATTCTTATTCTTAATCCTTGAATGTACTGTGAATTTTCTTCTAAGGAAAAACTTTTAGGATCTCATTTTTAACTTTGGTGTTCTGAAATTGCTTCACATACAATTTCTTTCTTTGGTGCTCTTTGTCCCACTCACTGTGCTAACCATTGTCAAGCTGGAAATTCCCATGTTTATATTGAAAATTTCTTTTAATTTTTTTGATAAATTAGTTTTTTTAAGAATATCTATCAACTGGATAGGAGATACCTAAAATTGACATTTTAAGATTTTTTTTTCCTATAGTGTTTCATTTGTCCTCTTGTTTCAATTTTCTGAACAATTTTCTTGGCCTTGTTTTTGAACCATTCTACATAATTTATTTAGACTATATATATGTGTATGTATATACATATGCATATATATATGTATATGTATATACTTTTTGTTTTTGAGACAGAGTCTCACTCTGCCACCCTGGGTAGTATGCTGTGGTGTCATAGCTCACAGCAACCTCAAACTCTTGGGCTCAAGCAATCCTCTTGCCTTAGCCTCCTGAGTAGCTGGGACTACAGGCACCCACCACAACCTGGCTAATTTTTTTCTATTTTTAGTAGAGACCGGGTCTTGCTCTTGCTCAGGCTGGTCTCAAACCTGTGAGCTCAAGCAATCCTCTCACCCTGGCCTCCCAGAGTGTTAGGATTATAGGCATGAGTCACCACACCAGGCTTTAGATACTGTTTTTAATTTCTAAAGGCTTGTTCTTATTCTCTGATTGTTCCTTTTTAACAGCATCCTGTTCTTGTTTTATGGATGCACTATTCTCTCATGATTTAAAGTCATAATAATGAAGTAGTTCAGTTATGTTCAGTATTTACTGTAGTAGCAGGTAAAACAGTAAACTATTTTATAAAGACATCCATCCAAAATGATTCAGATAAAAATTTTTGTTCCTTAAGGATTATTCAGATTGCTAAAAAACATAATAAATAAAGCTACATAAGTTTCAAAGTGCTTGTGAAGGGAGAATAGTAAATTTGTTCAATCAAAATTTATTTTGTTCTCTGCTATTCAAAGGGTAGAATTATGCTTTGAATTTAGTCTAAAGTATATTAATAAAAGTCAAGGTTCTCAGAGGTCCAGAAGAAAGAGAAATTAAAGGAATTAAATTTATAAGATAGATGACATAAGAAATTAAAGGAATCAAATTTATAAGATAGATGACATAAGAAGTCGTGAGTCAGATTGGAAAAAAATATTTGCAAAAGATATATCTGATAAAGGGCTGTTACAAAAAAAAATATGAAAACAAAAACCCTTAAAGCTCAACAATTACAAACCAAACAACCCATTTAAAAAATAGGCAAAACACATGAACCAACACCTCACAAAAAATTGTATATCTGTAGATGGCAAATAAGTATACGAAAAGATGACATATGTTGTCAAAGAATGACAAATTAAAACAATGATGAAAGACCACTATAAACTTATTGGGATGGTGAAAATTCAGAGCACCAAATCCTGGTGAGAATGTAGAGCAAAAGAAACTCTCACTCTTTGCTGGCGGGAACACGAAACAATACAATCATTTTGGAAGATAATTTTGGCAAGTTTCGCACAAAACTAAACATACATTTACCATATAACCCAACAATCAAATTCCTTGGTATTTACTCAAATGAATTGAAAATTTGGTTCCATACAAAAACTAGCACAGGAAATTTCTAGCAGTTTTATTTCTAGTTGTCAAAAATTGGAAGCAACCAAGATATCCTCGGTGGGTAAATGGATAAATTAACTGTGATACATCCAGCTAACAGAATATTATTCATCTCTAAAATAAATGAGCTATCAAGCGAGGAAAGGGTGAAGGAAATTTAGGTGCATATTACTAAGTGAAAGAAACCAATCTGAAAAGGCTACTTACTGTATGATTTTAACTTTATGACATTCTGGAAAAGGCAAAGCCATGAAGACAGTAAAAATGATCCATGTTTGGTAGGGGTGAGGAAGAGGAAAGGATGAATATAGGTGGAGCACAGAATTTTCAGGGCAGTTAAACTTTTCCATATGATAATACAGCGACAGATACATGTCATTATACATTTGTTCAAAGCCATAGAATCTACAGTAGCAAGAGTGAAGGCTAATATAAATGGACTTTGGGTGAAAATGACGTGTGAGTGTAGACTGACCTAGTGCAAGACGTTGATAGTGGAGGAAGGTGTGTTTGTGGAGAGGGGAAAAAGGTGTGGAAGGTATGCAAGATGTTGACAGTGGGCAAAGGTGTATATGAGGGAACTCTATTTTTTGTTAGGAACCTAAAACTGCTCTAAAAAATAAAGTCTGACTGGGTGTGGTGACTCACACCTGTAATCCTAGCACTTGGGGTTGGGGGTGGGCAAGGCAAGAGGATTGCTTGAGGCCAGGTGTTTGAGCCCAGCCTGTGCAACATAAGATCCCATCTCTACAAAAAATACAAACAATTAGCTATGTTTAGTAGCGCAAACCTGTAAACCCAGCTACTTGGGAGGCAGAGACAGAAGGATCACTTGTGTCCATGAGTTGGAGGTTGCAGTGAGCTATGGTACTAGAGTACCATAAAGAGTACTGTACGCCACTGTACTCTAGCCCAGGTGACAGCCCCCTTTAAGATAGAGCAAGACACTGTCTTAAAACAATTTTTTTTAATTTTTAAAAAAGTCTTATTTTTTAAAAAGTAGTAACTGATTTTTAAACACTCATCAGACCTATCATATCTAAATGGATACTTACCCCTTAGAAAGTCATGTTCTTATTCCATTGCTCAAAACATTTCTGAAACTCCAATTTTAAGGTTGTTTTCAATATAGATTAATGCTCACGGTTTTCCCCCAGCCCTCATTTATAAAAATAGTATATGGACATTGTAGAAAACTGGGACAACATTTAAAAGTGTAAGAAGAAAGAAAATATTTTGATCATATTCTTTTTTTATATTATTTTTTAAAGATGGAGTCTCCCTATACATATACTACATATACATATACATATACATACACATATACATATATATTTTTTGTTGTTATTCTTACAGAATCTCCCTCTGTTGCTCAGGCTAGATTGACAAGAGTATCAACCTAGCTCATAGCAACCTCAAACTCTTGGATTTAAACAATCCTTCTGCCTCAGCCTCCTAAGTAGCTGGGACTACAGGTGCCTACCACCATGACTGCCTCATTTTTCTATTTTTAGTAGGGATGGGGTCTCCTGCTTAGGCTTGTCTTGAACTCCTCCTGGCTCCCGCAGTCCTCTCACCTCAGCCTCCCAATGTGCTAGGATTACAGATGTGAGCCATTGTGCTTAACCAGGGTCTCACTCGATTGTCCAGGTTGATATGCAGTGGCCTGATCACAGCTCACTCCTGGGCTCAAGTGATCCTACCACTCCTGCGTTCTGTAAGTCTTCTTACAAAGTAGGATTCTCAAATCATGTGATAATCAGGCTTTTTTCTTAACTTTAGTTAAACAGTATATAATTTTCCCACTAAAAGTTTGTGTCAAAGGAAAAACTTAGATAGTATCCAGCTATTCCATAAAATTTTTTTATTTGAATCACCTACTTCCAAGGTTTTCTGGCCTGTGGGCATATTTTCACACTGTCTTACAGGTTAGTATATTTCTAAATGCAACCTTTCCTTTTCCCAAAAAAGGGAAATATCACTAAATACTTCAAGTTGCCCACAGTAAGTGCCATAGTACCAAGTCTAAATAGAGACCAATATTTATTTTAATTTAATTTTTCCCATTAAAATGTTTATTTAACTTTCTTATTTTTAATTCCTCCAGCTTTTATTATTATTATTATTATTATTATTATTATTATTATTATTATTATTATTATTTTGAGATAGAGTCTCACTTAGTTGCCCTGAGTAGATGCCATGCAATTGTAGCTCACAGCAACCTCAAACCCTTGGGCTAAATCAATCCTCTTGCCTTAGCCTCCCAGGTAGCTGGGACTACAAGTGCCCACCACAACACCTGGCTATTTTTACAGATGGGGTCTCACTCTTGCTCAAGTTGGTCTTGAATTCCTGAGCTCAAATAATCTACCCACCTCAGCCTCCCAGAGTGCTGGTATTATAGGCATGAGTCTGGCCTCCCCATCCCCAGCTTTATTAAGGTAAAAATGACTAATAAATATTGTACATATTTATTCACATACTTTTTTTTTTTTGAGACAGAGTTTCACTTATTAACCCTCGGTAGAGTGCTGTGGCATCACAGCTCATAGCAACCTCCAATTCCTTGGGCTTAGGTGATTCTCTTGCCTCAGCCTCTGGAGTAGCTGGGACTACAGGCACCTGCCACACACCCAGCTAATTTTTTTTTTTTGGTTGCAGTTTGGCCCGGGCTGGGTTTGAACCCACCACCCTTGGTATATGGGGCCGGCGCCCTACTGACTGAGCCACAGGTGCCGCCCTATTCACATACTTATTTTTTGTGGTGAGAAGATGATATTTCTTGACAGTTTCACTAGATAACTTTTTATTTTTAAACTATAGGTCATAAAATCAACTTATCGGGCTGTAAGCAGCATATTTTAATGAAATGGAATTATCACAGACAATGGGCTGGGTGTGGTAGCTCACACCTCTAATCCTAGCACTCTGAAAAGCTGAGGAGGGAGGATCGCTTGAGTCCTGGAGTTCAAGACTAGTCTGAGCAAGAGTGAGATCCTCGTCTCTACCAAAAATAGAAAAAAATAGGCAGATATGGTGGCAGGCATCTGTAGTCCCAGATACTCAGGAGACTCAGGCAAGAGGATCAAGTCAACCAAGTGTTCGAGTTTACTGTGAGCTGGGCTAACACCATAGCACTCTAACCTGGGCAACAGAGTGAGACTCTGTCTCACAAAAAAAAAAAAAAAAAAAAAAAAAAAAAAAAAATATATATATATATATATATATATATATATATATATATATAATATATATATCACAGAAAGCATAACACGTACAAGCGCTTGATACTACTTCAAGAAACTGTTATTGCTTGTGTGTTCATGTACTGGATCAGTTACAACTGGTGAGTTTTTTCAGACAGTTTCAAACTCATTATATAAAATAGCCTTATCTTGATGGTATCCAACACTAGCAGTTTTCACTCATCTTTCAGAAAAATGTTTACACAGTCTTGTTGAAAACTGAACCCTTTCTAATTTGCCAAAATTCTCATTGGCTTTTCCCTCCCCAACCCGACCCCCTTTTATTTTCTTTGTGATTTGATTTGCCTCACCTACAGTGCCATCTAGTGTATTAGAAAGGGAAGCACTTCCCAAAATTTAGCTGATACCAAACTATTGTAAAAGATGACAACCATCACAAAATTTAGGCCAAAAAGTTTGCAAAATAAAAATATAAATGCATAGAAAATACAGGACACATGGGATATGTCTCTAAATGTATAAGAAAAATAGGACAAATGAGATATGTCTTTAAATGTATAAGTTCTCAAACTCATGCTTGGAATTTTGGTTCAGAATTTTAAGTCTAAAAGGGGGCTTGGTACAGTGACTCCAGTCTGTAATCCCAGCACTTTGAGAGGCTGAGGCAGAAGGATTGCATGAACCCCAGAGTTGGAGATGAGCCTGGGCTACAGAGAGAGACCGCCCATCTCTACAAAAAACAAGCAAAAAGTAGTCGGGCATAGTGGTGCTTGTCTGTAGTCTTAGCCACTTGGGAAGCTGTAGGAGAAGGATCCCTTGAACCTAAGATTTCAAGGCTCCAGTGAGCTGATCACACCACTACACTCCAGCCTGGGTGCCAGAAACCCTTTCCCACAAACAAAACAAGTTTAAAAGTTACCTGGATATCATAGGGTCTCAGGAAACTGAGATTTAAAGGAGTTAAGAAATATGCTCAAAAGCCAGTAAAAAAAGTTAGGAGCAGAATTCTGGCTCCTGGGCCAAAGCTTTTCCTCTCATTAACTCCTTCTCATTATTCTCTCCTTCCACCCACTGTTTAATTTGCCAAGAACTATGTGCCAAACTTAGGAGAAAAAAAAAACCATAGTTACCAGTCTTAGCTGACCTTAGTAACAAATGAAAAGTATCTCTTACAAGTCTTTAAACTTAATTGCCCAAGATATTGCTGGCTATTTCAAAGCAATTACTAACTAGATCTCCTTCAAAAAGGCAGTCACCCTTCTGTACCAGTACTGTGTGTATCCTCTAGGTCTAGGAGATTATGTGTTTTAATTGCTGAATTGTCACAGGCCTGCTGTAAATAAAGCTAAATCATCCATATGTATGTAACAGCCCTCAAGAACACATGGATTAGAATTAGCTTAAAGAGAGATGAAAGCTACCTAAATTATCAGACAGACTACATGAGACACAGACTTGTCCCATTTCTAACAATTTCCATATTCCTTCATAATCAGAGAGTCTAATGCAATGCCCTTTGCATCACATAGGACAAGGCCTGGAAATAACATTGCAAACTGTGGGGTGCTGTGCAAATATGAGGGACAGTGATTGGTGGTTATACAACACCTGTGAGTTGCTTTGTTCATGTATTTCAGTATCTCTTGATCTTTCACTCTGGAAGCATTTTCTTCTTCAAAACTGAAACATGTACTGACTTACATGTTCTCTACTGCTAGGGCATTGAGAAAACGTAGCTGGGGAGTGTTTTGTTTGTGTTCCCCTGTATTGAATACACTACACTGGGTTTGACTGAACTTCCTGAAGATGAGGAGGACCTGAGGAGAAAATGAGATCTTAGAATCTCAGAAAAAAAATTCTGAAAGTAATGTTTGACAATAGGGAGAGGAAGGCTGGAGAGGATGTGGAAATTCAGGAAGTCATAGATGCTATGGGTTTCTTTATGGACAGATGGAAATGTTTTAAAATTGATCGTGGCAATGGAGGCATGACTATGAATATACGAAAAGCCAATAAATTGTACTCTTTAAATGGGTGAGTTAAATAGTATGTGAATTATAACTCAATAAAGCTGTTTAAAAATGTAAAAAGGATCAGGTAAGGAGGCTTGTACCCATAATCCCACCACTTTGAGAGGCGGAAGCAGAAAGATCACTTGAGATCAGCAGGTCCAGATAAACCTGATCAAGAGTGAGACCAAATCTCTGCCAAAAAAAAACAGAAAAAATTAGCTAGGTAACGTGACCAGCACCTGTACCTTCAGCTACTCAGGAGGCAGAAGGAGAAGGGTTCCTTGAGGTCAGGTTTTTAAGGCTCGAGTGACCTATAATGGGAACACTGGGCTCTACTGGGCCAAGAAAGCAAGACCCTATCTAGAATTTATATTGAAAAAATTATCAATATTTTAAACTAATAGATTATATTGTGTAGAAGATCACCAGATATAATCCAAACAAAATAAAAAAAAGAAATGCTCATTTAATACTTTATCTTTTTATTAACTTAAATGCAATCAAGAGCTCAGATTAATTAAACTACATCTTAACTTACAAGCAAATTTGTTAACAACAAAAGCATAACTGAACTTCAAATCCCCAGTGAGACTGGGGCGTCACATCTTCAGAATTCTGAAGTGTCCTTGGAGCAGGGAGGCAGTGGCTGTGCCAGGCAGGATCACACAGGTGCGACGCTTGAAGACGGCAGGATTCAGAGTTCTTGAGTATCCACCAAGCAAGAGACTCCGGATCCCAGTTTCCACGACGATGACTTGGAATTAGTTTGAAGAGTGATGAAAGCTATCTACATTATCAAAGAGACTGCACTGGACACAGACTTGTTCCATTTCGAACGATTTCCACGATCCTCAATAATCAGAAAGACTAATGCAATGCACATGGCACAAAGCCTGGAATGCACTTTGTCAAATGCTGTCACCGGCAAGGTGAAGAGCTTCTTCAAATATTTCTGGACCTTCTTCGGGTGGGTCCTGGTGGCCAGACGCACCTGCAGCTTCTCCACCGCCGGCCTTATCACCCCCTCCGCCATGGCCGTCCCTCCTCCCGCAGCTAAGCAGTTGGGGTCCGGGAGCAGCAGCTCGGTGCGCGGCGCTTGGTGCTCCGTGCAGTGGGCCACTCGGTCTGGGCACGCCGGCCCTCGCTGACCCTCGCTGGGCAGGCCTGCTCCTGGTTCTGGAGTGTGGAGCCACAGCCTGGAGGGAGCTCTCTGCTGTGCTGCCCAGGACAGAATGAAGCCCCAGCCGGCTGGCCTTATATAGACCCACCCTGCCCCGCCCACCCTGGTCCAGGGCCATGAGCCACACCCTCCCGCTTGACCTGGCTGCCCCTGTCCCGCTGTTGACTGAGTTAGCTGAACACAGTCCATCCGGAGGACCCACAGTGGGTGCTCTGTCTCGGGATCCTGCTGGGAAAGCCATGTTCCATCTCCTGTCACACACCTTTGAAGAAATGCTTCAGGATCTTAAGCCCACCTGTTGAAAGTTTCTGTCCATAGCTGTGCTCTGGTTTTCGCTGATCTGGGTACCCATTGAATGGAAAGTCTGCTTGACTTCAATTTTTCAGTCAGAATTGTGCAGGCTGACCCCATTGATTCATCTGGGTGTTGGCCATTTTGTGTGCTGTGACTCACCAGTTATCTTCAATCAGGGCACAAACTTGATGCAAATTATCACGTTGCCTCCCTTGGGGGCCATTGTCCCCATAAACTTCTTATGAAACATCAGTGATTTGACCATTCTCCCATCCAGGTTCCACCATCAACTGCCTGTGTGTGGCTGCTTCAATTGGAGCCAAATTCATGTTGCTCCAACAGGGGCTCTTTTCCAAGGAATGTCTCATGCTTTTTAGGTCCTCAAACTAGATCCTGTTTACATTATAACACGTTGGTACAAGTCTATTTTGGTGCAAGCAATTTTTGAAGTCCGGGCATAGTTTTTTCATCATATGCACTTCCTGTGAATTTTTTGAAGACTCTTCTAAGGAGGTACTGTAAGTGACCTAGAGATTTAAAATCTATGAGAGAGTGTGTGTAGGTTATATCCAAATACCAGACTATTTCATATCAAAAACTGTAGTTGTTTTAGGGAACACCATCCGGTCTCCATCCCTAAACCTCTCAGAACTTGAGTATCAGAGGATTTTGGTATGGGATGGGGTAGAATGTCTGGAACCAATCCCAAATTTGTAGAATAAATTTACAAAATGTATTCAAATTCTTCCGAAAAACAAAAGAAAATACAGACGCCTTGACTCGGCAAACTCACTCATATCTATTTACACTATAGAGATGAATTACTCCATATTATAGAAAGAGCATATGTGGGCTGGGTGAGATGGCTTATACTTGTAATCCTAGCACTCTGAGAGCTGAGACGGGGGGGATCCCTTGAGCTCAGGAGATGGAAACCAACCTGAGGAAGAGTCAGATCCCATCTCTACTAAAAATGGAAAAACTAGCTGGGTGTGGTGGTGCATGCCTGCAGTTCCAGCTTCCTGGGAGGCTGAAGCAAGAGGTCCACCTGAGCCCAACAGGGCGAGGTTGCTGAGCGTTGATGATGCCACAGCACTTTATCAGGGGAACAGAGTATGACTGTGTCTCAAAGAAAAAAAAAAGGAAAGTAAAGAAAAGGAAATATTCCGTGTGTGCTTTCATTGCATATACATGGAATGTGAGAAATAGGGGAATTTTACTTTTCACAGTCTACAGGTAGGTTAGGAAGTTACATAGACATAGCAGTCCCAACAAATCCTGAGGTCTAACATTGGTCATAATTATTTTCTTCATACTATCTTTTAGAGTCCCTGGAGAGTGGTTTTAACAGTGAACTGCTGACCTAGTCAACAGACTTGATTAGAATGAATACAAAGGGAAAAGCTGTAATTCTTGGGTCTAGGGGTCCTCAAAATCCCACCAATTTTGACCATATTCTTGAAAAAATATAAATAATCTATTAGAGAGACTTGCTCAGGATTTTGGTTATATTTCTGCAAAATAGTTGCTATCTCAACTGCTATCAAAAGTGCTTCCATGTTGTTTTTACTGCAAAAAGTTTGCCAAAGAGCCCCAATGTCTATGGTAGATGATGGGTACCTAATCTTTTAGTATTGTTTAATAATAAGGCTGTGTCCAAAATGGCTTTCCTATCATATAGTCTGTGAAGTAGCTTGTACTTATGGTTGGCAGGCCTTGAAATAATAATGTGATTTTTATTACAAAACAAGTTTGATGGAAATTCAGAATTTAGTAAGAGTAGAAAAGAGTTGGAGAGAAGAAAAGACTGTTTAAATACGTAGTGTTAAATATTTAAGATCAGCTTCTGTACCCGAATCACAGAATGTGGTCTCACAAATTTTTTTATTGTCATTGTAAAGTCTGCTACATCTACAACTTTCTGCCCATGCCATTCAAGTTAACATAAAAAACTATCTTCTGATTTAAAAACACTATAAGCAGGCCATCAACAAATGGTTAGTTTAAACTGTAAGAGATGGTGTACTCCTAAAAAGGACACAATTATATGCTCAATTAATTTCAGTCTACAAAGAAAGGAAATCCAGAAATGAACATCTAATCTAGGTGTTGCATTTGCCTGTTTCAATAATCTGGCTGTTTTCCTTTTCCTTAATTTCCTTTGTGGGCTATTGTGACACAAAAATGGCTCCATTATCAGATTCAAAATTGAATCCCATGATACTATAGCCTGAGGAAAGGGAAGCATTGAATATCATTCCCAGTTTTAGACCCAAAAGATATTTAGGAAATGTTACTGTATATACACCACATGCAACATTAGTGCTTTTAATTTCCTTTGTACAGGTGCAATGGAGATTAATTTGCATGAGCTCATTTCAATTTTGTAATAAGACTGAAATTTTGCATTATTTCCCATCTCAAAAACAAAGTTAAAAAGGACACATCTCCTTTCAAATTTTTTTTATTATAGTTCTATTTTGCAGTTCCTGCATCTAATATTCACTTAAAAGCTTGAATATATCTATATACCCATAGGTTCTAATTTGTGTTTTGTTTGTTTCCTTATTATCTCCTAATTCTACCAGCAAATGTCCTAAATTTCAAATGTTACAATCTGAAAAACCACTAGAATTAACAAAAGGAATGTCTACAAATACAGGAATGATATTTATTGTATTTAATAGAAAGTCAGAATTGGTCAGCTAATACTTAGGAACGCAGAAACAAGTGTTCCATAAAGAAGGGCATTGATTTTTAATCAAGAGTATGAACTAGTTATAGACATTGGGATTTCAGAGAGGAAGTATCAAGTCTATAGAAACACAGGGGGCTCTATATCATGCAGTTGTGTTATTTACAAAAGCCGGTGCTTGCACAGGTTACTTCGAGTGCCATTGGAGGAAGACAATATCACAGTCTCCTCATGTGTTTCCATGGGAAGTTCTCCACATCAGTTAGAACATAAATTAAAAGGATTAACTTAAATTCATCAAGCCCTTAGAACCATATTCCAGTTCACCAGGATGAAACAGCTGGAGAAGCTATGACAATATATGCAAAGAAATCGAGAAAAGTAAATGTTTGCAGAACAATTGGCACAGTTTCTTGAACAAGTTAGTATCACTATAAATTAAAAATAAATAGAAAAAGTAGAGGGGTGAGAGAAACTGTGCTACGTTCAAAGACATTTGAAGGATATAATAAGGCAAGATCCTGATTTTGATCCTGGTTAAAGAACCAGTAGGTTAGAGAATAAGTACTAACCATGTGATTTCATTATGATAACAAAAAATGTGTGTGTGTGTGCACCCACATGTATGTGTATATACTACATACAGAAAAGGATCTGAAAGGATATATGGATATACAACCTGGTTAACACCTTAGAGTATCTGGGTTGTGGGACAATGGTGTTTTTATTTTATTTATTATATTAATATCTATCATTTCCTTAAACTTGATTTATGCAAACTTCATTAATGATTATCTAAATAATCATGCATATTGGAAATGCCAACATATACAATTGAGAATTTTGCGGATTCTGTTTTGTTTTGAGACATCTCACACTGCTGCCCAGGTGCCAGCTCGAAGAAAACTCTTGGAGTCAAGCAATCCTCTTGTGTCAGCCTCCAAAGTAGCTGGGACCACAGGTGCCTACCACAACACATGACTAATTTATGTATGAGAATTTTGAAAGGAATAACAACTGTCAGAATCCTTACAATTTAATTGATTCTAGACCTAGGATATCTTTACAACCTAAACTGAGGTTAAAATACAGAGTCTTAAATAAAGTTAAGAGAACTGAAAAATTGGGGGGGGGGGAACCACAAAGTCCTTCACACTGTATGTCAATAGAATTGTTCAAGAGAATACTAGACAAGCTTGGGAATAAAAATAGACTCAAGCACCTTCATCAGAATAACCTATTTGACTTTACACAAATCCATTTCCTCTCTGGTATCAGAAGGAAGACCTATTCAGAAGTGTGTACTAACACTGGACCTAGACTACTTAGGTTCAATGCCAGGGTCAAAAGTTCCCAATGAGAGACTACAACTAGGTTCACACAATATCCATATCTTCATTTCATAATGTGTAAAATAGGGATAGTCATACCAGACTATATTTGGGGGATGGGTCCCAGATCTCCCCATTCCCAAATGATCTGATACTCAAGTTCTTCATATGAAAATGGCCTGGAATTTCCATATAAGCTACACATACCATCTCATAGACTTTAAATCTCTAGTTCATTTAAAGTATCAGTTTGGAAGAATCTTCCAAAAGTACATGGAAGGTGCATATGTTGACAAAACTACACCTAGATTTCAAAAATTGCTTGCATCAAAATACACTTGAACCAATTTGTTATAACAAGTGTGAAGGGGATCTAGTTGGAGGACCTGAAGAGGATGAGACATTCCTTGTAAAAGAACCCTTGTTGGAGCAGCATGAATTTGGCCCGAATTGAAGCAGGAAAACACATCTAAATGATGGTGGAACCTGGGTGGGAAAATGGTCAAGTCACTGATGTTTTATGAAAAGTTTGTGGAGACAGTGCCCTCGAAGGGAGGCAATGTGATAACTTGCATTACAGTTGTTCCCTGATTGAAGACTACTGATAAGTCACAGCCATCAAAACAGCCAACACTCAGATGTATCAATGGGCTCAGCCTCCACAATTCTGACTAAAAAATTAAAGTTGACCAGACTTTCCATTCAACCACTGCCCAGATCAGCCAAAGACCAGAGCAAAGCTGTGAAAATAAACTTTCAACAAGTGGCATCAAGATTCTGAAGCATTTCTTCAAAGGCATGTAACAGAGATGGACAATGACTTTCCCAGCAGGATCAGGAGAAAGAGGACCCAGGCCAATCCTTTTGACATCAACAGGGGGATTTTTGATTTCAGAATTTCAGATACTACTCCAGACCATGCCTATTTTTCAGGAGAAAGCTTTCCCCTCCCCCACCCACCCCAGCCCCACCGCCTTTGATTCTGCCACCAACACAAGTCACACTTGCTGACTCCCTTGAAATTCCGAATAAATGGCCAATTTCTCCTGAGTCGTCCTTCATTTACGTCCACCAGTGTTTTATAAGAAGACACATTTATCATGAATGCACATATACAAACATTGTGGTACTGTAATTTCAATTCTAGTACTTTATCCCACAGATATGCCTACACATGTTTGTGTGGGTGTGTGTCTATGGGCTGGGTATATTTGTGCGTCTGTGTGTTGTGTGTGTGTGTTCAATCATCCACAGATGTGACTGTGGCAATGGAAGCCACTTTTTTGGAGGAACATTTGCCTACTTGTAACAGTGAAAAATGCTGGGCACTGTTCTCGATTCCACGGTGCCCTACTGTGCGCAGAAACTGAAACCAAAAACCCAGAAAGATAAGGGATGTTGGTCTCACCTATGAAGGGTCCCTTCCTAAGAGTAAAAACAAGAAAGATATTAACCTTCCCAGCTTGACTTTCCAGTGTTCCATGTGGCCAAGACCGTTCTCCGTTAGTGAAGACTGGGAGATTTCTGGATTGCTCATGCCCTCCACGCACAAGGCACAAACAAACTTACTACACACTATGGGAAGATAACCTCCTCCTACCTCTCCTCTGATTTCTAAAAATAAATCATTAACAACTCTGCTCTGCACACAGCCCAAGATAAGGACAACCTAAATGTGAAACACCAGGAATCAAAGACACTTAGAAGGGATCCACCAGGGACTCAAGATACTGGAGCAGAGGACTAGAAAACTCTATGTATGAGACTATGTGAGTGTGTGCCTGTGTGTGTGTATCCTTGTAGACAGACTCCCAGACTGTCACCCTGGGTAGACTGCCCTGAAAACTTGAAAGTTCACAGCAACCTCAAACTCCTGGGCTCAAGGGATACTCTTGCTTCAACCTCGCAAAAAGCTGGGGCTGCAGGCATTCCAATGTAAATGGACTCTACAATTGGAGATTGGGTCACACACACTCCCTCCCCGCCAATAACAAATTCCTCTCATACTCAAGTTCCTGATACAAAAGAGACCAGTAATTAGCATATAACCTACACACACCCTCCCATCCAGCCATAGATTTTCAGTCTCTAGGTCACCTACATTACTTCCTTCGGAGGAGTCTTCCAAAAGTTCACAGGAAGTGCATACAACGGAAAAACTATGCCCGGATTTCAAAAATTGCTCGCACCCAAATACACTTGCACCAACGTGTTAAAACGCGTCCGGGATCCAGTTTCAGGCCCTAAATGGGGTTAGACATTCCTTGGGAAAGAGCCCACCCTTGAGCCACGTGAATCCCGCCCCAGTTGGAGCAGGAACACACATCAGTTGATGGCAGAGCCTCGGTGGGCGAATGTTGAAATCGCTGACGTTTTTATGAAAAGTCTGTGGGGACAACGCCCACCACCACCACCACCAGCACCACCACCACCCCCACCACCACCCCACCCCGAGGCATGCAATGAGATAACTCGCGCATCACGTTTGTGCCCCATTGGAGATGGCCGGTGAGTCACAGCGCACGCCAAGGCCTACGCCCCGAGGGTCAGCCTGCACCATTCTGACTGAGAAATTAAAGTCGAGCAGACTTTCCGTTCGACCGGTGCCCAGATCAGCCGAAGACCAGAACACGACTGTGGACAGGAACTTTCAACAGGTGGGCTCGAGATCCTGAAGCATTTCTTCAAAGGTGTGTGACAGGAGATGGAACGTGGCTTTCCCAGCAGGATCCCGAGACAGAGCACCCACTGTGGCTCCTCCCGTTGGCCTGTCTCCAGCTATGGCTACATCAGGGACAGGGTCAGCCCAGGTCAAACGTCAGGGTGTAACTCAGGGCCCCGCCCCAGCCGGGTTGGGCGGGGCCGGATGGGCGGGGCGGGGCGGGGCAGGGCCGATCTATATAAGGCCGGCAGGGCCAGCCGCTGGGCCTTCGCTGCGCCCTGGACTGCACAGCAGAGAGGTCGCTCCAGGCAGTGCCTCCACCCTCCCAGGACCAGGCCTGGGTCAGCAAGGGCCAGTGAGGGCCGGCGTGCCCAGACCGAGTGTCCCGCTGCACGGAGCACCAAGCACCAAGCACAGAGCTTCAGCTCCGGGACCCACGCCTGCTCAGCTGCAGCGGGGAGGTCATGGCCATGGCGGAGGGGTGGACGGTGCGGGCGGTGGAGAAGCTGCAGGGGCGCCTGGCCACCAGGAACGACCCGAAGAAGGTCCAGAAATACCTGAAGAAGCTCTCCGCCTTGCCAGTGACAGCACACATCCTCGTGGAGACTGGGATCCGGGGAACGGTGAAGTGCCTGTGCAAACACCAGCACGTAGGCGACTTCGCCAGGGACCTGGCGGCCCGGTGGAAGAAGCTGCTTCTTGTGTCGCGCGAACAACAGGACTTGCAGCACAGCCACTCCCCAAAGCGCCCCAGGGGTGCCCCTCAGGACCAGGGCACGGAGGGGCGCTCCCCAAGGAAAAGGCCCAGGGAACTGTCCGAGCTCCTGAGAGAGTCCGGGCGCTCCCTCCCTGCCACTCGCCAGGCCGCTGACGACGAGGAATTCCAGCAGCCCGCCCTGTCCTTTGAACAAGCCCTCGACCCCGACTACCGCCAGCTTCCCAAGAAGAGCAAGAGCACGGTGAAAACCTCCACGAAGGCACTTAAAGGCACCGACTCCACACGCGCTGGGAAACACGCGGACTCGGTGCGGAAACCACTCAAGGTCCAGGAACGCCAGTCTGAGAAGCTGCAGCCGACGGGGGCTGAGCCAGTCAAGCTGGGAAAGGCCCCCACCGACGGCTTGCGGGAGTTGCCGCCGGACCGGCCGCTGCTCCCCACCGAGGACATGTACAAGTTGCTTACTGCCCTCGAGGCCGTGTCCTCCCAAGCAGAGCCAGAAGCACCCGCGTCACCAAAGGAAGAGGCCGCAGCCGGATTTACCGGACGCAGGGTGAATTCTAAGACGCAGGTGTACGCCGGTCGCAGGGGCGCCGGCCTCTCCCAGCCCACGACTGTGCAGCAGCCCTGCGTCCGGGGACTCAGAAAGTGCGGCGACTCCATCCGTCCAGAGGGAGGAGTCCCCTGTTGTGTTCTGCAACCGGTTTTGGAGGAGTGTACGCCCGAGCAGCTGCACCGCGTGGAGGAATGCATTCCCGCACTCGTCGGAGAAACACACTGGCTACGGAAAGTTCACTGCGGCCGGGCCTTCGAGGGAGACAAGCCAGAGCAGGGCGAGTCCTGGCAGGAGATGGACCTGCGCCTTCAAGAGGCCCGAGCACTGCGGCTGCGAGAAGTGGTCGAGAACATCCGATCTGCCCACCAGTCCGCAGAGTCCAGAGGCCGACGGACCCAGATGGTGGTCTTCGGCCCCACGACCCAGCCGCTTCAGGCCGCGCAGAGGAGGCAGGAGCCGCAGTGCGGCACCGGGGCAGCGCCCGGCCCCGCCGACGCCAACAGCAGGGCGGCACCACACCCGACTGGAAGCGGCCAGGCCGCCCCCGGCAGCGCCCCAGAAAGCCGGGCCCAGGGCCGCCCCAGCACGCCCAGCCCGGCCCTGGCGCCCCCGTGCGGTTCCAGGACACCCAAACCGGCCGCCAGGAAACCGGCTCCGCTGATGGCCAAGGCCATCAGAGATTACCAGGGGCGATTCCGCCGCTGATAACACTGGGGACTCGCCTTGGAAGCGGAGTGTGTGGGGTGCGGGTGTTGTGGGGGTGGTGGGGGAGTGGAGGGCAAGGGCTGGGGGCCTGCGGGAGGAGTACAAGCGCAATGCTTGTATGGGAGGAAATGACACTTGCCAAGGACACCAGGCTCTTGCGGGCTGGCAACGTGGGGACTCTGAGCCCTGCAGTCTTCAAGCCTCGCACCTGTGAGGTCCTGCCTGGCCTAGCCACTGCTTCCCCGCTCCCAGGACCCTTCAGAATCCTGAAGGTGTGACGCTGCAGTCTCACTGGGGATTGGAAGAGCCATTACGCTTTCCTTGTCAACTGATCCCTTTGTTGAATTTAAGACGTAGTCTAATTAATCTGAGCTCCCGATTGCACTTAAGTGAATAAATAACGTTCTACCCAGACCTGGGTGTTTGGCGTGCTTTTCTCTAATCCTGGAGTTTATTGACAGAACTAACAAAGGTGACTCCACAAAAGCAAAACTCGATCCACAGCAGGCGAGACGCAGGACAGGATGGTTGGCAGAACAAGGAAGGCAAATGACTGTTCCCGACAGGAAAAGGTGCTCACGCTGAGGCAAGCCAAACACAGAACATAGTCCAATACAAATGTTTCCATCAGACGAGGAAAGCTCCAAAGACGGTGATGATGGTAGCCCCCCCTGCCCACCCCCCCCCCCGTATCCGTCGATGGGCGTGCGGGGCCCGGAGACGTAGCAACGGATACGACTTCCAGGAGAGAGGACAGGTAAAGTTTTCAACGTATCTAATTTCGGCTCCAGTCATACGTAACCCTTCCACAGGGAGAGACGTACTCTAGAGACAAACGACGGTTGTAACCACAGGGGAAGCTCTGCAGCTACCGTCCCAGAAAACGGAAGCCCGACCTCTGCAGCGAAAGTCCGGAGAACCAAATCTCCTCGATGCCAACTGGCCTGGAATGGTCAAGATGAGCTCCAAATCGAGGGCAGGTGATGTCCTGCTTCCACCTGGCCCACGCCAATCCTTTCCTCATCAACAGGGGCATTTTCTGGCCTCAGAATTTCAGATGCTACCCCCAAACCATGCCTACTTTTCAGTAGAAAGCTACCCCCCAGCCTTGATTCTGCGACCAGCATCCTCACCCGAGCCCTCTTTCATTTTTGTCCACCAGCGTTTTATGCGACAGACCCACATATATCATAAACCTACATACACAAATGTTTTGATACAGAAATTTCGTTTCTAGGACTTTATCCCAAAGCTACACCTACGTGTGTGTGCGCACAAGCGCACGACGACGCATCCACGGATGTGACCATGGCATTGGGAGCCACTTCCCCCACCCCCACCAGGAACATTTCAGTAACAGTAACAGTGAAAAGCGCTGGGTAGTGTCCTCGACTCCAAGGTGCCGTACCGTGCACAGAAATTGAAACGGGGAGCCAGCAAGATAGGAGGCTTTGGTCCCACCTGTGACCGGTCCCGCTCTCGGCGTTAAAAACAAGCAAGACATGAAGCTGCCCGCCCTCACTTTCCCACTAAACGTGTGGCACAGACCCTTCTCAGTTCCTGAAATTAGACCAGGAGGTTTCCGGATTGCTGATGCTTCCCTCCAGACACAGGGCAGAAACAAATCCACACCACGCTACAGGAGGATAACGTCCTCTTCCTTCTCAACAATTACCATGTCTCAAAATTATTTCTGAAAAATGACTCATGAACGACACTGCCCTGCACACAGTCCAAAATAAGTACGACCTAAATGTGAAACGTCAGTAATCACACACACTTGAAACAGATCCACCTGGGACGCAAGACACTGGTGCTATCAGAGGACTAGAAAACTCTCTGTGTGCATCTATGTGAGTATGTGTGGCTGTGGGGGGGAGGTCTTGGGCGAGCGTGTGTTCTGTGTGTGGGTGTGTGTGTGTGTGTCTGAAGGTGTGATGCTTCAGTCTCACTGGGAATTGGAAGATTCATTACGCTTTCCTTGTTAACTAATCCCTTTGTTCAATTTATGATGTAGTAATTAATATGAGCTCTCGATTGCACTTAAGTGAATAAATAAAGTTTTACCTAGACCAGGGTGTTTCACCTGCGTTTCTGTAATCCTGGAGTTGATTGGCAGGACTGACAAAGCTGACTCCATGAAAACATAACTCCATCCACAGCAGGCCAGGCATAGGAAAGGATGGTTAGCAGAACAAGGATCTCAAATGATTGTCGGGATAGGAAAATATGCTCAAGGTGAGGCAAGCCAAATACAGAACATAGTATAATACAATTGTTTCCATCAGATGAGGAAAGCTCCAAAGATGGATATGATTGTGGGCGGATCAGCCAAAAACTAGGGCCGAGTTTTGGACAGAATCTTTCAACTGATTGTATCAAGATCCTTAAGCATTTGTGTGTTTCTAACAAGGATAAATGCTAGGCAATGTTCTCAACTAACTTCAAGGTGTCCTCCATGCCCAAAATTTCAACTGAGGATCCAGGAAGACAGTAGAGTTTGGTCCCGCCTATGAAGGGTTCTGTCCTAGAAGTAAAAGTCAGGAAGACATTAAGCTGCCCAACTTGACTTGCCCATGCTCCTTGTGGCCCGGACCATTGGCTGCTGGATTGCTGATGCCTTTCTTTAGGCACGAAGCAGAAACAAAGGTATACCAGCATTTTAGGAAGATAACCTCATCCTTCCTTTCAAATTATTTTAAAATTAAATCATTAACAACACTGCTTTGCACACAATCCAAGATAAGGAGAACCTAAATGTGAAACATCAGGAATCACAGACATTTAAAGCAGATACACCTGGGACTCAAGATACTGCAACTATCAGAACACTTTAGAGAACTCTCTTATTTGCGAGTGTGATTTTTTGTTTATTTGGTTGGTTGGTTTTTGGAGATAGAATCTTACTCTTTCACCCTGGATAGAGTGCTGTGGTATCATCAGTTCACAGAAACCTGAAATTCTGGGGCTCAAGTGATCCTCTGGCCTCAGCCTCCAGAGTGTCTCAGACTACAGGTACCCACCACAATGGTTAGCTAATTTTTCTGTTTTTAGTATTGATGTGATCTTGCTCTTAGTCAGGCGTGTCTTCAACTCCAGAGTCCAGGGAGATCCTTCAATCTCATCCTTCCTGGTTGCTAGGACTACAGTCATTAGCCACCTCCTCTGGTCCACTGTAGAAAACTCTTTTAACTAACACCATTTACAACAGTATCCAAAAATTAAATTGCAAGAAATTTATCAAAATATTTAAGACCTCTGAACTAATAAGAAGACTAAAAAAACGGGCAGTTCTAACAGACCAATCTCATTCATTAATATAGATGCAAAAACCCTAAGCAAAATACTATGTATTATCAAACTTAAGAGCAATTTGTAACATTCATGTTCAGTGAATTCCAAGACTGAGACAAGTTTGGCTTAACATTAGAGAATCAATTAGTACATAGTTATGCATTGCTTAATGACAGGGATACATTCCAAGCAATGCACATTAGGTGATTTCATTGTGGTGTGAACATCATACATATACTTAGTATATTTATCCAAATCTATATGATACAGCCTAATACATACCTAAGGTATATGGTATATTGCCTATTGATCCTAGATTACAAATCTGAATGGAATATGTACTATTACTATACTGAATACTGTCAGCAATGACAACACAATGTTAAATATTTGTATGTCTAAACTTATCTATCCATAGAAAAGTTACACCAAAAGTATAATATTATAATCTTATAGGGGCACATCATATATTCCATCAGTCATTGACCAAAAACATCATTATGTAACACATGACTATATTTAATATAACACATTAGGAAATAAATTATATGACCACTTCAGCAAGTGCAGAAAAGTATTTGATAAAACAACATCCAACCTGGGCACAATGGCAGACCTATAATCCCAGCTACTCAAGAAAATGAGGTGGGAGGATAATGTGAGGCCAAGAATTAAGGCAGTAGTGTGCTATCACTGAACCTGTGAATAGCTACTGGACTTCAGCCTAGGCAACAGTGAGACCTCTGTCTCAAAAAGAATGGGCACCTGTAGTCCCAGTTACTTAGAAGGCTGACGCAAGAGAATCACTTGAGCTTAACAGTTTGGGATTGCCGTGAGCTGTGATGTGAGAGACAGAGGGCAATATAGTGAGACTGCGTCTCAAAAAAAAAAAAAAAAATCCTTTCTGGATGAAAGAAGCAAAAACAAACAAACAAAAAACAAAAAAACAAACACTTTGAGCAAACTAGTACTTGGAAAGAACTACTTTAAATAAACAAAAAGATGACTACAAAAAAACCCTACATCATGTTGAGTGGCAAAATGTCAAAAGATTTTCCAATGAGACTGTAATGAACATAATAATGCTGCTTATCCCCACTTCTATTTAACATATATTAGAGGTTCAAATGAGTAGGATTAGATAAGAAAAATAAATAAATGGTATGCTATGGTTTGAATGTTTATGCTCTCTCCAAAATTTTTATTTAAATTTAGTCCTCAACACCATTGTATTAAGAGATAGTGCCATTAGGAGGTGTATTCATGGGCAGAGCCCTCATGAATGGGATTGGTGACTTTATAAAAGAGGTTAGAACAAACTAGCAGAAAACTCTAAATTGCTACTGGAAAAAAATTAGGAAATCTAAGAAAAGGATAGTGAATTCATGGATTAGAAGACCTATTATTTTTATATCGCCAATTATCTTCAAATTGATCTGCAGATTCAATTCCATCTCAGTCAAAATCCAAGAATCTTTATGAATTTTGACAAGTTGCTTCTAAAATATGTAGACACATGTCAATAATACTGACCATTTGACAAAAGAAAAAGAAAGTGGGAAGACTTTGCTCCACTGGATACCATGATTAATTACACAACTACAGTTACCAAGATGCTGTGGTATTAACATAAGGAATAGACAGATAGATCAGCAGAACTGAGAGCCCAGCAACATTCTCAAATACATATGGACAAAAACCAGGGTGGATATCTTTCCAATAAGTGTTTTGAGGAAAATTATATGTCTACCCTAAAAATGTCTACCTCAGCCCTTTCAACACACCATACAAAACAGTTTCATGTGGCATGTAGATCTACATGTGAAAAGCAAAATAATAAGAGTTTTAGAAGATACTATAAGAGAATACCTTCATGAATTTGAAATAGAGAAAGATTTTTGAGGATACAAAAAACATTAACTATGAAAGAAAAGATTAATAAACTGATTCTTACCAAATTACAAATTTGTAGTCATAAAAATCTCCATAAAGATCTTGGGTGTGGGACACAACTACCACGGGGACTCTACCTAACAAATGCAAACATTGTAACCTAATTGTTTGTACCCTCACATTTTTAACTGAAACTTAAAAAAATTCCCTAAATAGAGGGAAAAGACCTATCACAGATTTGTAGAATATATTGGTATATTGACAATGTCAACACATATTGTAGAATATATTGATTTATTACAAATGTCAACACATATAACCAAAGGGCTAATACAAATGTATAGGGTCTGACAATTAAGTTCATGAACTTGCCACTGTGTACTTATGTTGGCAGCACTGTACAAACAACTTGATAAGGGTGCATAACCTTGATGTATCAATATCTCATAGCTGTGTTCATGATGACATGTGGCAGTGTCTTGCTGAGTGGCATTCATTATTTTTATTGCATGTTTTTGTGCGCCCTCATGAGAATGTCAGAGCTTAAATTACAGCCATGAACAAACATTTTTATATCGCCAATTATCATGGGGTATAATTATCAATTATATCGCCCATGTCGTGGGTCATGCCTGTAATCCTAGCACCCTGGGAGGCCTACATAGGAGGATCCATTGAGCTCAGAGTTTAAGATTACCCTGAGCAGGAGTGAGCCCTCATCTCTACTAAAATTAGAAAAATTATCCAGGAGTTGTGGAGGGTGCCTGTAGTTCCAGCTACTTGAAAGGTTGCTTGAGCCCAAGAAGTTAAAGTTGCTGTGAGCTAGCTAACACCATGGCGCTCTAGCCTGGTAACAAGGTGAGACTCTGCTCAAAAAAAAAAAAAATTATTTTTTCTTCTTAGACTTGGCAAGAGTGCAAGTGAAATCAGGGACATGTTAGTCTAACTTTATGGGGATAATGCCATGAAGAAAATGGCAGTGTACCAATGGCTAAAAGATTTTTCTGAGGGGAGAGAAAGTGTCACTAATGAAGAGCAGGTCAGGGCAATTAGTAATGAGCAAAACTGACAAAAACATTGCAAAAATTCATCAAGTTGTGCATCAAAATCACTGGCTATCTATTAGGAGCATAGAAGAACATGTAAACATAGGTAGAGAAAGAGGAAAATCTTAACTGAAATCTTGGCGTGAGAAAGGTGTGGCTCTTGCATCATAACGCACCATCTCACATTGGCACTGTCTGTGAGGGAGTTTTTAGCTGGTAAACAAGTAACTATATTAGAACACCTTTACTATTCACCCAGTCTGGCCCCCAATGATTTTTTTCTTTACTTGATGATAAAGAAGATAGTAAAAGGGAGACTTTTTTTAAAATTTCAGATTAATACAAGGACATATATGATAATTTGTTAAGTCCAAGTAGTAGTTGAGCCCCTCACCAGGAGGTCTGCCATATACCCCTGTATTATACCTGTTAGGTGAGAGCTTACCAACTTCCTCCCCTATCCCTTTTCCCCCCTTTTTAAATTTAATTGTGTCAATTCGCAATCACCAAGATGTGGAAACTACCAAGTGCCCAACAATTCACAAATAGATTAATAAACTGTGCATGGGCTGAGTGTGGTGGATCATGCTTGTAATCCTAGCACTCTGGAAAGATTGCAAGATGGTGGATTGTCTAAGCTCACAGGTTCCAGACAAGCTTGAGCTACAGCGTGACTCCATCTCTAAAAATAGCCAGGCCTTGTGGAGGCCACCTGTAGTCTCAGCTACTCGGGAGGCTGAGGCAAGATAATTGCTTGAGCCCAAGAGAGTTTGAGGTTGCTGTGAGCTATGATACCACAGCACTCTACCAAGGGTGAAAAGTGAGACTCTTGTCTCAAAAAAGAAAAAAAAGAATATGAATTGCATGCATGTTAGACCACTTGATACTGTCCTTCAGGTCATGGAGGCTTTGTTCATTTCTTCTTTAGTCTTTTCTCTGTGTACTTCAATTTAGATAGTTTCTAGTGTAATTTTGTCAGTTCCCTAATCTTTTCTTTTTCTGTAACTAATCTCCTTGTTATGTCCATCCAGTGAATTTTTCAGTTATTACATTTTCAACTCTAGAAGTTCCATTTATTCTTATTATATCTTCTGCTTCTCTCCTCTTCATGATGTTTTCTTTTAAATCCTTAAACATATTTAGACTAGCTATTTTTAAAGTCCTTGTTTGTTAATTTCATCCTCTCTAACATTTTGGGATCTATTGCTGGCTACTGACTTTTGTCCTGGTTTTGTCACATTTCCCTGTTTCATACAACCTCTAGAAATTTTTTATTGGATGCTAGATATTATGAACCCCTGGATTTCACTGTCTTCTTTGAAGTGTGTTGAGTTTTGCTTTGGTTATTTATTTTGCTAGTTATTTACTGATAAGATGGATCCTGTGAAGTCTTGTTTTTAAGCTTTATAAGGGAAATAATGTCCAAAGTAGTATTTATTATAGGGCCACCTTTGCTTACTCTTAATCCATAGCCTTTTTGAAATCTCTTAAATGCTCTGCTGTTCCACAATGCTCTGTTTTCCCCTTAGGTTGGTCGGAACGCAAATGTCTTTGAATGTTAGTGAGCACTGGTAGTTGTTTGGCTTATAGTTTCCTGGTAACTGGTCTTCCCTAACTCCATACAGTTTTATTCTATGTATGTATGTGCAGCTCAGTGTTCTGCCAAAATTAAGAACTGTGGAGTTTTCTTTGCATAGCTCCTCTTCTCTAGGATTCTTCCCTCTTAATTCTAACCACCTTAGTCTTTCCCAACTCAAATCTCCTATCTTTTCATCCTAGCAAAACTTCTGTGCTCTTCTTAGGTTCTCCTTCCTGCAACAGAGTCCAGTTACTGCTTCCAAGTGGAAGCCCGTCTCTCATGATCACTTTGTCCAAAATCTATAATCAATCCAAATCTGAAACCAGTTTATTCATAAATTTACACCAGTTTTCTACTTGATTAGAGCAAAAGAGATACTCTAGTACCAGGTATATTACCTCACTTGAAAGTAGAAGGCTATACCCATTTTTAAGTGTTTATAAGATTTATCTGGATGATGAGATTTATATTTTTGTTTATAAGATTAATCTGAGTGGTGAGATTTATATTTTTGCAATTAAAAGTAAAATGCAGGGCAGTACCTGTGGCTCAAAACACTAGGGCACCAGCCCCATATGCCAGAGGTGGTGGGTTCAAACCCAGCCCCAGCCAAAAACTGCAATAAAAAAAGTAAAATGCAATGTTATTTTTACAAAGGAATATAAGTAAGGATGCTTTCAACACAAAACATGAAATATACACATTTACATTTGTATATTCAGTTAGTGGTAATTTTTTTCAAGCCTCCAAGAGTACCAATGTGGCAGTAGCAAAGTGTTCCAGGTTATGAGATCAGTCTCCCTTTCTTGGTCTAGATATAGGAAGAATGTGGTTCAACAACAACCACAGTATTTAAAAGGTGCCCACAAGGCTGCAGCTGTGGTCAGTAGTGAAGTGGTTAATCTTCTTTGTGTAAGAACAGAACACAGCACTTAAAACATAAGAGTTACTTAAAATTCAGCTTAGCTTATGGTGATTTAGAGTGTGTTTAATTAATACTATTTAGAATTGCACATTGTTTATAGCCATTAGTATTTCAATAGATGTCTAAATGTTTGAACATTTAAAATTTAATAAGTTTCAGTTCTTTGAAGAAAAACATAAAAATAATTACTTTTTTTTTTTTTTTAGACAGAGTGTCACTTTGTCACCCTTGGTAGATAGCCAAGGCATCATAGGCATTGTGGCAGGAGCCTATAGTCCCAACTACTTGGGAGGCTAAGGAAAGAGAATCACTTGATCCCAGGAGTTTGAGGTTTCTGTGAGCTATGATGCCATGGCACTCTATCCTGGGCAACAATGTAAGATTCTATCTCAAAAAAAATTATACCCATGATTGCATTAATGTACACAGCTATGATTTAATTAAAAAAAAAAAGATGCAGAATCAAAGCCAAAAAAAATTATAAACTATATGTTAAAAATAAAAATCTTGGCTCAGTGCCTGTAGCACAGTGGTTATGGCACCAGCCACATACACAGAGGCTGGTAGGTTTGAACATAGCCTGGGCCAGCTAAGCAACAATGACAACTGCAACAGGAAAATAGCCGGGCATTTTGGCAGGCACCTGTAGTTCCAGCTACTTGGGAGGCTGAAGCAAGAGAATGGCTTAGACCCAGGAGTTTGAGGTTGCTGTGAGCTGTGATGCCACAACACTCTACTGAGGGTGACATAGTGAGACTCTGTCTCAAAAATAAATAAATAAATAAAAATAAAAATCTGATTAAAATATATACATAAACAAATAAACAGGAAATACTTTGGAAATCTTAATACAGTAGCTGATATTGGTGTTTGAAATTCCTTGAGACACACAGTTCTCTTTACAACCAGTTCACCAGATCACCTCCCCACTTCCATCTCATTCCCTTCTTTTTTTTTTTTTATTTATTTTTCTTGTAGAGACAGAGTCTCCCTTTATTGCCCTCAGTAGAGTGCCGTGGCGTCACACAGCTCACAGCAACCTCCAACTCCTGGGCTTAGGTGATTCTCTTGCCTTAGCCTCCCAAGTAGCTGGGACCACAGGTGCCCGCCACAATGCCGGACTATTTTTCTGTTTTGCAGTTCAGCTGAGGCAGGGTTTGAACCTGCCACCTTCAGTATATGGGGCCGGCGTCCTACTCAGATCCCTAATCAGCACAACTTTTTTTTTTTTTGAAACAAGGTGTCACTTTGTTGCATGGGCATGAAGGCAGTGGCGTGATTATAGTTCTCTGCAACCTTCAATTCCTTGGCTCAAGGGATCCTCCTGCATCAGCCTTCCTAATAGCTGGGACTACAGGCATACTCCACAGCACCCAGTTAATTTGTCTTACTTTTTGTAGAGACATGTCTTGCTATGTTGTTCAGCCTGGTCCTGACCTCAAGCAATCCTCCCACCTTCACCTTCCGAAGTGCTAGAATAACAGGCGTGAGCCACCTCACCCAGCCCTAATCAGCACATTCCTGGCACCTAGACCCCAAGAGATGACTCACTTGGGGAACATAACTCATTATTGTTCTCAGAGCCATCTAGGAACTAAAAGAGTAAGACTTAGGTTTCTGCCTTTAAGTTACAAGAAATGTGTTTGAGAGACCATATGCAGGCAACAGGTAATAGTACAAATCAATCCAATTAAATACTAAACTGTATGGTACAAACTACATGGAGTTGGGAGACATGCCAGAGCAGGGAGAACGTGGCTGGAGTAGTGAGAGGCAAAGCAGAAAGTGGTGAGGAAGAGACTGAAAGCAGAGGTTGGGCCATATCATCATTGCAGTGCTTTGTAGGTCCTATCAAGGTTTAGGAGTTTATCCCAAGTGTAATGGAAAGCCATTTAAAGGATGTTATTAAAAGAGTGACATAAATTTAGAATTATGTGTCCATCTTGGATGGAGAGAGAGGGGTGCAAAAAGCAGAAAGGAGAATAGCTAAGAGGGTGTTTGGGCATGCATATATTATTTAATTCAGAGTTGAGAATAACAGAACTGTAGCCAACCCTTTCTAGAAGTTGGAGAAAAATAGAGATTGATACGTTTAAGGAGATGTGAGGCCAGAGGGTTGCCTTTTTTGTGTAATATTAGTTTCTTAAAAGGTAGTAGATACTGGATCTGTGGTTCATAAACTTTGCTACACATTGTAATCACCTGTTGAGACTCTTTAAAAATATTGAGGCATAGGATCCATCCCAAACCAGTAAATCTGCTTCTGTCCCCACCCCTCGCCCCCTAAAAGGCATTGATTTTATCATCCCAGTGCCTGGAATATAATATATCCTCAATTCATGTTCGTTGTTGTAGAAAAAAATTGCTAGCAGATGATACCACCGGAAATCACTGTATGTATTGTAAAGTTCATGTGATCTTCGTGTGAAAAGGATTATAGTCCAATTTCCTTACTTTGAAATGGAGAATCTGAAACCCGAGACAGGAATTAAACGGTAATGTCTCTCGCCTTGAAAGTGGAGAATCAGGATGAGAACCTAATATTGTAGCTCCCAGAAGTTTTCCTGTCCTTCAACACTCTAATTTTGAGTACCTCCCAAACCTACTCTTCCATCAAGATCCAGCCTCTAGTAATACCTCCCCATTCCAATACTTGTTTTCCTCATTCACGAACTAACCCTGCAGTCTCTTTCAAACCAACCCGTTGTCACCCCCAAACGCGCCTCTGCCCCAGATTAATCGTTCCGGTATTTTGGCCCAACCCCAGCGCCAAGAAACGGCCAGTAGAGCCCGGAGCCTCTCACTGCGCTTGCGCTACTCGAGAGAGTGTGACTCTGTCGCCATAGCAACCGAAGACAAGCGAATCTGCCTGCAGTACAAAAAGGAGTAGAGTTCATTGTATAGTTCTTTTGTGTATACGCTTTCCTTACCGCTTCCCGCGCCTGATGCGTGAGTTTCAGGGTCTGGTAAGAAAGCTCCATCAGACACTGTGTTAGGACCCGTGGAGAGGGAGAAAAGCAGCCAGTTACGGAGGAACACGGCTCGGAGAAATCTGACGCTTAACCAGCCCGCCCCTTTCAGGATTGGCTAGAGTCTAGACAGGCAGGCCAATCATTGGTCACAGTTGGATTCTCCATCATGCCAATCAATGCCAACATAAACACTTTTGACCCAGAGCGCTTTGGTCACTCTAGAGACAAAGGGGGATGACTTTGGTGCATAGGGTGGGGGTTGTAATTGTTGGGGTTTCTTTATTTCTGTTTCTAAAATGTAATTTGGGCTGGGCGCCTATACAGTGGTTAGAGTGAGGGTAACAGGTGAGACTCTGCATAAATAAATGAATAATTAAAATGCAAGTTGACCCAAGCTTATCTACTATGATATTTGCCCTTGACTGTGGCGGTCGTTCAGGCCTTTGTGACCCAATGATTATATTCCCAAGACTATATTTTGACATCTTGTCTTCTCCTCTTCCCCATTAGGGTAAAGGTTTGGAAGTTCCCTCTTGCTTTTCTTTGAGATTCCTTATATATGTTCCATTAACTGGAAGAATCTGTTGCAAACACTTGGCTGTTGCAAACACTTGGGATGCAAACTGTGCATCAGATTTTCCCTTCCCTCCAATTCCCTTCACATCAGACCTACCTTCATTAAATATGGCTAAACATGGACTCTACCTTTTCCTCTGCTACACTTCTTCATATGTTAACTAGTTGGTCTTCAGTGTTTTCTCTTCAGCCTCTTTTCCTGTGAATCCTATTCCAAACCATCTCCTCATCATAACTTTGACCTTTTTCAGAAATTTTCTCTTTTTAGGATATAACAATATTTAAGTCTCTTTAATCTTAAAAAACGTTCTCATAATTGTTGGATTGAATTACTTCTCTACCATTCACTGCAAACTTTCTGAAAGGAATAGCTATCTTCTTCCCCACTTCCTCAATACATTCTGCCCCCGCTTATTTGAAAAAGTTATTGACAGTCATCTTCCTAATTGGGGGATCAAATTATAGATTATTTTACCCTCTTTATCTTATTCAAACATGGCACCACTTGAATCATTGACCACTCTCTTATTAATAAGGACACTTATAATTTATTAAGCATTTAGGCTGGAGATGGTGGCTGTCTCCTGTAATCCCAATACTTTGGGATGCCAAGGTGGAAGGATCATTTGAAACCAAGAGTGCACGGGACCAGCTTGGGCAACATAGGAGACCTCTTTTCTTTTTCTTTTTTTTTCTTTTCTCTTTTTTTCTTTGAGACAGAGTCTCAAGCTGTTGCCCTGGGTAGAGTGCTATGGCGTCATAGCTCACAGCAACCTCCAACTCTTGGGCTCAAGCAATTCTCTTGCCTCATTTTTTCTATTTTTAGTAGGGATGGGGTCTTGCTTTTGATCAGGCTGGTTTCAAACTTGTGAGCTCAAGCAAACCAGCTGCCTTGTCCTCCCAGAGTGGTAGGATTAGGTGTGAGCCACTGTGCCTAGCCAGGAGACACTGTTTCTTAAAAAAAAAACATAGCTGGTTCATGCTTGTAGTCCTAGCTAGTCTGGAGGCGGAGGAGAAAGGATTACTTGAACCCAGAGGTGGAGATTGCACTGAGGTAAGATCACACCATTGCACTCCAGCCAGATCTTGTCTCTAAAAACAAATTATATATGTATTTATTTATTAACCATCTGTAGCACCAGACAATGTATTTGTGATTTAGTTGATGATCTAATCTAATCATAACCTGGCATGGAGTAGTTATTAATGCTCTAAATTTACAGTTGTGGAAACAGATTCAAGATCTAAATTAGACAGCTCTAAATCATGCAACAAGATGGAGTTAGGATGGAGTTAGAGATAATTAGCCTAAATCTCCTAACTAAAGCTGGTATTCTTTTCACTATACCTTGCTGCCACCCTTCCAGTTTAATCTCACCTGTCATTCCCAGCTGGACACAGACACATCCCCACCTCCATTCCAACAAAAGTGGAATAACAGCACTAGTGAACCACTCTTTTCTTGGAAGACCACTCTCACACCATTTGCCTAATAAAAGTCAGCTCAGAAGCCATCTTCCAGGATAACTTTTTTGTTTTCTTTCTTTCTTTTTTGAAACAAGGTCATGCTCTATTGCTTGGGCTAGAGTATATGGCGTCATCATAGCTCACAGCAACCTCAAACTGCTGGGGCTCAAGCAATCCTCTTCCTTTATCCTCACAGTAGCTGGAACTATAGGCACACACCATCATATTTACCCCAGGCAGAGCTTAAGTGGGAAAATAAACTAGTTCCTAATTCCACAACATACTTTTCATATTGCATTTATCACATTATTTTGTTGATTTATGATTTTCAAAAAGTTAAAAACTTCACTATCTGCAGGAAATTGATGGCAGGACATACACACAGAGAGATATTAAAATCAGGAATGTGCAAATCCCTTATATAAAATGACATCATATTTGCATATAACCCACACACATCTTCCCCTAAACTTTAAATTGTTGGGTTTCAAGCAGCTGCCTGGGTCCTCAGTTCTTGGAGTTCTCTTGGTTCAAAAATAACCAGACAGGGGTGGCATCTGTGGCTCAGTGGGTAGGGCGCTACCCCATGTACCGAGGATGGCAGGTTTGAGCCCTGGCCCAGTCCCGGCCAAACTGCAACAAAAAAATAGCCAGGTGTTGTGGTGGGTGCCTGTAGTCCCAGGTACTTGGGAAGCTGAGGCAAGAGAATCGCCTAAGCTCAGGAGTTGGAGGTTGCCATGAGCTGTGTGATGCCATAGCACACTACTGTGGGTGATAGAGTGAGACTCTGTCTCTAAAAAATAAATAAATTAAATAAAGAAATAACCAGACAGGCTGGTCATGGTGGCTCATGTCTGTAATCTTAGCACTCTGGGAGGCCACGGTGGATACTGCCTGAGCTGACAGGTTTGAGACCAGCCTGAGCCAGAGCAAGACTTTGTCTTTAAAAATAGCCGGCATTGTGAAGGGTGCCTATAGTTCCCAGCTACGTGGGAGGCTGAGGCAAGAGAATCACTTGAGCCCACGAGTTTGAGGTTGATGTGAGCTATGAATCCACAGCACTCTACCAAGGGTGACAAAGTGAGACTCTGTCTCCAAAAAACAAAGAAAAATAACCAAACACCCCAAAGCAAGGCAAGCATGAAACAAAGTTTATTGAGAAAGGGAAAGATAGGCTTACAGAGTAAGAAAGTTTACAAAGCAGGATACACTCACCATGGACAAAAAGGGGACTGCATTGCCTGGGCAACTAGGCAGAAAGGGTTATCTCCCACAGTTCGTTCTCACTCTCTCTCTCTCTCTATTTTTGAGACAGAGACTCACTTTGTCACCCTCAGTAGAGTGCCATGACCCCACAGCTCACAGAAACCTTAAACTCTTGGGCTTAAGTGATTCTCTTGCCTCAGCCTCCCAAGTAGCTGCGACTATATGCGCCCTCCACAACACCCAGCTATTTTTAGAGACAAGATCTTGCTCTGGCTCAGGCAGGTCTCAAACCTGTCAGCTCAGGTAATATTCAGCTCGACCTCCCAGAGAGCTAGGATTATAGGCATGAGCCACTGAACCTGGCCACAGTTCTCTTTTATACCACCTGACTCTGGTCTACCTCGTGGTTCACAGGCCAACTTGGCACCAGAGTCTTGCTATGGATATGGACCTCCCAGGAGCCCCTCTGTCTGAGAGCCCAAGGTGGGTAGGACTGATGTGAGCCACATGATAATTATTCTTAAGGCTGCTCTAGGTCACCTTCAAGACTATTGTACTGCTGTTGCAGTGGTTCTCAACCTGTGGGTCTCGACCCTTTCACAGGGCTCACCTAAATACATCCATCCTGCATATCAAATATTTACATTATGATTCATAACAGCAGCAAAATTACAGTTATGAAGTAGCAATGAAAATAATTTTATGGATGGGGTCACCACAACATGAGGAACTGTATTAACTGGCATTAGGAAGGTTGAGAACCACTGGGAGTCTTCTACATCATTATGCAGTTGGCATGCTAAGTTCTGATTGGTAGATTGGTAGATTAGTAGGGAGATCCCTCCTCCCCAAGTGTGAGCAATTGCTTGGGTGAGAATTAAGGTTGGTGGGCACTGAGATAGGGCCTGGAGGCTCTGCCTTGTCCTCCTTCCCAGGACAGCTTTTCTTAAATAACGACCTAACGAAATTATCTCTAGATCACTTATAATATCTAACACAAAGTAAATACTATCTAAATAGTTGTCATACTACATTTTTATTTCTATTAGTTTTTATTATTGCATTGTTTTTTATTTTTATTTTTATTTTTTTTAATGTTCCACTGATTGAATCTTTGAATGTGAAACTTGTGGATAGGGAAGGATGATTGTATCAGATTGCTAGGTTAGACACAAAACTGGTTAATGTATAAAAGGCAAAAAACCCATAAGCTTTGAAAAATTTCTTTCCTAAGGGATACAAATCTATTAGTTAACATACTGTTTCATTATGTCAGCATCCTCAATTAACAATAAGTATCAAATCTAGGCAAAGATACATTCTACCATCTTTGACCATTTATGTTTAATTTTTTTTGTTGTTTGTTTGAGACAGAGCCTCAAGCCTTTGCCCTGGGTAGAGTGCCGTGGCATCACAGCTCACAGCAACCTCCAACTCCTGGGCTCAAGCGATTCTCCTGCCTCTGCCTCCCAAGTAGCTGGGACTACAGGTGCCCATTGTTGTTTGGTAGGCCCGGGCTGGATTTGAACCCACCAGCTTAGGTGTATGTGGCTGGTTCCTTAGCCGCTTGAGCCACAGGTGCTGAGCCCATTTATGTTTAATTTTTAACTAATTAAAATAAAATAAAATTTTAAAAATCAGTTCCTCAGGCCAGGCGCCGTGGCTCACACCTGTAATACTAGCACTCTGGGAGGCAGAGGCGGGTTGATTGCTTGTGCTCACAGGTTCAAGATCAGCCTGAGCCAGACCAAGACCCTCCACGTCTAAAAAATAGCCAGGCATTGTGGTGGGCTTATAGCCCCAGCTACTTGGGAGACTGAGGCAAGAGAATTGCTTGAGCCCAAGAGTTGAGGTTGCTGTGAGCTATGATGCCACCACACTCTACTGAGGACAACAAAGTGAGACTCTGTCTCAAAATAAATAAATAAAAATAAAAATCATTTCCTCAGTCATACTTGCCACATCTCAAATATTCAATTGTGACATGTATGTAATGGAAATGTTACCAGACAAGAGGGTCCAGCCACCTGTCACTGTCAGTCAATATGCAGAGACAGGGATAGGCCCACCAAAATTTGTCAGAAGGCGGGGATTCTGGAGAACAGTAAGAGAAAACAAACCTTCCACCACCCTCTGTGCAGCTGCCAGCCAGAGCCCAGGCCTACAAGAGGGCATCCCCAAACACGAGGCACTGGATGGAAATGCGAGCCTGGCTCTCTGGGGTGCCCCGGTCTGAAATCACAGAAGCCAAGCCTCGACGTGTGAAACCATCTGCTAAAAAAGTGGAGAAGAAAGTAAGAGATCCAGAGATGGAGGGAGAGGGAAAGACGAAGTTAAGAGTGGAGGATGGAAAGAGAATTTTTAAAAAGTTTAGAAATGGAGTTTTAGACAAATGTTGAAGTCACCATTCAATGGATGAAGTTTAGGTAGGGTCAGAGAGGTTTCTGGTTTTCTTTCGTCTCACCGGAAGAAGGGTCTGTTTAGCTGGGTTAGATGGGGTATACTTTGGTCGCCCAAAGGAGCTTCTCCCCATCCCAAGTTCAGCACCAAATGAAAGTTAAGAGCCAAAGAAGAAAGATTATTCTGAGGCCTGAGACGAAAGGAAAACGGAGACCTGATTCGTGCAATTAAAATGGCTTTATTCCACCTGGGTGCAGGTGGGGTGAGATTTCCAACGGGGAGAAATCCACACGTGAGTAATGGCGAAGGGGGATTTTAAAGGAAGGTGGGGGTCGCGACATTCCCTTTCCTGGTTTGGACGTCTGTTGTAAGGGTGGGGGTAGACCCATTCACCTTTCTTAGGTGGGACATCAGGTAGGAGAGAGTACAGGGTTGATTCTTTTAGGCGGGTCCACTCTATTTGGGCGCGGTTTGGTCCTATCAACAACCAGCATTTTTAAGAAGAGAAACAGACTATGAAAGTGCATCAAACAGTTGAGATGCCTGTAATCCCATCACTCCAGGAGGCCAAGGTGGGAAAATCATCTGAGGTTTGAAGTTCCAGAGCAGCCTGAGCAAGAGCAAGACCATGTCTCTACTAAATGTAGAAAAATTAGCTGAGTGACATTGCATGGGCCTGTGTAGTCCCAGCTACTTGGGAGGGTGAGGTAGGAGGATTGTTGGAGCTCAGGAATTTTAGGTTGCAGTGAGCTATGATGACATCACTGTGTTCTACCCAAGGTGACAGAGCCAGACTCTGTTTCAAAAAACAACGACAACATAGTGCACTACACATAGCTAGCATAAGTATTTCAATAAACGAGCCAGATTTGCTATACATACATACATATATATATGTATATATGCATGCACATATATGTGTACATATCCTAGGTCCTCATATAAAATGTTTTTTTTTTTTTTTGAGATAGAGTCTCACTATGTCACCCTTGGTAGAGTGCCGTGGCATCACAGATCATAGCAACCTCAAACTCTTGGGCTTAAGCAATTCTCTTGCCTCAGCCTCCCAAGTCGCTGGGCCTACAGGCAACCACCATAATACCTGGCTACCTTTTGGTTGTAGTTGTCATTGTTGTTTGGCAGGCCTGGGCTGGGTTCAAACACGCCAGCTCTGGCATGTGTGGCTGACACCCTAGCCCCTGAGCTACGGGCACCAAGCCATAAAATGTATTTCTTAATGTCTTACTTTCCAAAAGTTTGAAAGTCCTAGCTGGGTGTTGTGGTGGGCCCATGTAGTCCTAGCTACTGGGGAGGCTGAGATAAGAGGCTTGCTTGAGCCCAACAGTTTGGCTGTGAGCTGTGAGGCCACAGCACTCTACCCAGGGTACAGAGTGAGACTGTCTCAAAAAAAGGAACAAATCTGGAAATTACAGACATGGTAAAATAGCAGATAAGGACTTTATAGTAATTATTACTGTGGTCAAGAATTTAAAGGAAAACTATGAGCATAATGAGGAGAGAGAAGAAGACATCACAATAGAACCAAATGAACTTCTGAAATTAAAATTTTACTAGATGAACTTAACAGAAGACTAAACATTCCAGAAAAAGTATCAGTGAACTTGGAGATATAATAATAGAAACTATCCATGATAAAATAAATGGAGAACAAAAGGCTGGCAAACAAAATGAACAGAGCCTCATTGACCTGTAGGACAATATTTAGTAGACAAATGTGTGTAGAACTGAATCCTAAATGGTGGCAAATGGAAAAAAATTTTTAAAATCATGAAAATTTTAGCCAGATGTGTTGGCTAACACCTGTAATCCTAGCACTCTGGGAGCCCCAAGCAGGCGAATCACCTTAGCTCAGGAATTTGAGACCAGCCTGAGCAAGATTGAGACCTTACTCTGAGAAATAGCCAAGCATTGTGGTGTGGCAGGTGCCTGTAGTCCAGCTACTTGGGAGGATGAGGCAAGAGGATGACTTCAGCCCAAGATCTTGCGATTGCTGTGAGCTATGACACCATGGCACTCAACCAAGGGCAACAAAGTAAGACTCTGTCTTTAAATAAATAAATAAATAAATAAATAAATAAATAAATAAATAAATTTTTAAAAATCATGAAAATTTTGAAAAATGATGACTAAATTTTTCAAATTTGATGAAAGCTATACCCTATAGAGAAAGTTTGACAAATGTCAAGCAGTATAAAAACAAAGTTAGCCACACCAAGGCACATTATATCCAAACTGCTGAAAATTAGTGATAAAGAAAAAATCTTAAAAGTACCCAGAGAAAAAGGCATTGTACATACAGGGAGCAAAGATAAAAAATATTATGGACTCTTCACTGAAGGCATGAAAGCCGATGACAATAGAAATGCATCCTTACAATGCTGAAAGAAAAAAAATTATGTCAACTTAAAATTCTATACCCATTGAAGATATTCTTCATGCATTAAGGGGATTTTGAAAGGGTGAATGCCAGAAGCAGGAAAGTCAAAAAGAAGGACATGGAAATAGTCTGGATGAGAAAGAATGGGGCACAGACAGTATGGACTGAGAGGTGGAAGTTTCAGAGGGGCTCATCTGATCATAGATTTACTCCCAGTTAGTTTTCTAGGGTCAAGATCATCGTACACTACTACCTACAAAATCTTTCTGTGGTGTGCTTAGTGTCTAAACCTTTTTCTTGATATAAACCCTTTTTCTTTATTTTCTTGAGTAAGTCCTCACTAATCTCATCTTATCCTGTCTTAAAATTCATTTTAGTTAAAGTCATTACCTTAGAAAGAAAAGGCAAAGACAAAAGACTGAATTTTCTTCTTACCTTTAAGAAAACAACTCAACTTTTCTCAGTGAAAATTTCTACCAGCTGGATTTGTTAGGCTGGGGCAGGGCTTCTCAGCCTCATAATTGTTGACATTTTGGATCAGATAATTGTTGTTGTTGGGAGCTGTCTACTAGATGCCAGTAGCACCCCCAGAATTGTGACAATCAAAAAAATGTCTCTAGGCATGGCTGAATGCCAAAATCACCCCTATATTAGAACTACAGGTGGGAGAGACAAGTCTTAAAGCCTTCAATACTTGTTTTAATGTATTAATTTATTGCTTCCTAAACTATTTATACTCATAGAGGAAGTAAGAGCTCCCCTGCTTTGGAAGAAAACTGTATTTTTTCTCCTTTTATAAAACACTCATTAAAAGTTTTGGCCAGGCACACTCATGCCTATAAACTCAACTGCTGTGAGGTGGGAGGATCACTTGAATCCAGAAATTTGAGGCTGCAGTAAGCTCTGATGGCACCACTGCACTCCAGTGAAGGCTAGGCACCAGAGGGAGACCTTATTTCTCTTTAAAAAAAAAAAAAAGATAGTAATAAAACCACAGTCCAACTTCAGTTGAGAAAATGAGTTATTCTACTTGTTCTGTTATAGCAAAGATGTTTTAAAAGGTGATTTCTGAGTATTTTTTAAACTATAAGGTTTTTATTGCATTAATTACCCTCCTTAGGATCAGTGCCTATAGCTCAAAGGCTAGGGTGCCCACCACATACACCAGGGCTGATGGGTTTGAACACAGCCTGGGGCCTGCCAAACAACAATCAATGACAACTACAACAAAAAAAATAGTTGGGCATTGTGTCAGGCGACTGCAGTCACAGCTACTTGGGAGGCTGAGGCAAGACAATCTCTTAAGGCCAAGAGTTTGAGGCTGCTATGAGCTGTGATGCCACAACACTCTACCCAGGGAAACATAGTTAGACACTGTCTCCAAAAAAGAAAAAAAAAATTACCCTTCTCAAATCAAACTGTAATTCATCAATCCCTATCCCTTTCTTTCCCCATCCCCTCTCCAAGTAACCACTTTGGATTCTCTATTCACAACTTCATCTATGTCTAACTGTCTTCAGCAGAACTTTTCTAGGCATGCAAGAATGAGAAGTTTTGAAGATTGACAAGAAATGTGCTTGCCTAACTGCAAACCTCATTACAGTCAACAATAAGCCAGCTCTTAATGTCTACATTTATTTTTTATTTTTTATTTTTTTTTTACTATTAAATCAAAGCTGCATACATTAGTGCAATCAAGGGGTACAATGTGCTGGCTTCATATACATTCTGAGATGTTTTCATCAAACTGTTTAACATACCCTTCATGGCATTTTCTTAGTTATTGTATGAAGACGTTTGTATTCTGCATTTAGTAAGTTTTGCCTGTACCCTTCTAAGATGCACCATAGGTGTGGCCCCACCAATTACCCTCCCTCTACCCCAACCTCCCCCTCCCCTCCCTTCCCATATTCTTGTGCTATAGTTGGGTTATAGCCTTCATATGAAACCTTTAAATTAGCTTCATAGTAGGG
>CAUYRH010094882.1:0-51598 GCA_963574655.1 Perodicticus potto
TAGTCCCAGCTACTTGGGAGGCAGAGGCAGGAGACTCGCTTGAGCCCAGGAATTGGAGGTTGCTGTGAGCTGTGATGACACAGCACTCTATCCAGGGTGACAGCTTGAGGCTCTGTCTCAAAAAAAAAAAAAAAAAGAAACATTATTTTAAGCTTCTTTAAAAATGAACACCTCAGAGGTCCAACAAGGAAATATTTTATTAAGAAAAGTTTTTAAGAAATTTTTACTCTAGATTTACATCTACCCCCTAAGGAAACTGGCTCAATGATGTAGCAGGAAAAGAATTCCTGGGAGAATATATCAGAATTGGGAGGAAAATGCTAAAGTTAACAACAAGGATCATTATAGGCTTAATTCATTCAATAATTATTAATATGGATTAAGCACCCATTTGGTGCCAAGCACTATGAAAACCTCTGCAGTAAAGAAAACGAAAATGCCCTTACCCTTTAATCACGTAGAGCCAAAAGAGGAATGGGGCTGTGCTAACAGGCATTTACAACATCATGTATTAAATTCCATCAAAAGTCTATCATAAGGTATAATAAGGTATAGCAGGAGTGCCTGATTTAGGTTTGGAGGAGGAATGAATGCTTCTTAGGGAGATTGTCTCTAAGAATGGAGGGGTTAATAAAAGTTAGACAAAAGGTTGAGAACAGGAACCATAATTATGAACATATAGTGGATTAGCCCACTGGTCAGAAAGAAGATGGGAGGCTAACAAATGCAGACAGGAGGCAGAATCAACCCCCTCCTGTTCTGCGTCTGTCCTCGCCCCTATGGAGAAGTTATCATCAAAACAGAATGGTTAGAAAAACACCATTAAAGGTGAATTAAAGTCCCAGAGAAAAAGTAAAAAGAAGAGATTATAAGAAGCCACCCAGACAGTTTAAATAACTTCAAGTTTGCAGCCACAGACAAATTTCAAGGTGTTGAAAGGACTTATAGATGTAATCACCGAATGATTGCAGTAATCTACAGAAATCGCAGAGAAGGGACGTACTGCCGGGAGATGCCATCACCTCAGTTCTCTCAAAGGGTTAAAAGGTCGATTATGGAAACTCTTAGATCAGCAATGTTGATCTTTAATAGCATTCTAGAATGGATTACTTTAACAAAGAACTGAAATTACTTAGAAAATAATGAGACTACCTTTAGGATCCAGTCTGAGGGCACTAAAAGCATTCCTGATAAATTAGCCTTATTTAATCTTCTGGGAGTTAAGTAGCTGGGAGACTTCAGAAGGTTGGAGGCTGCAATGTTTGCGTTTAGGTAAGATTTTGATGAAATCACTCACATGTCCTTGTGGACAAGGGTAGAAATGTGACTAGATGATATCAGACGTAGTCAGGTGAGTAGCCGGTTGGACAACTGCGTGTGATTAATTTGATGTCAGCACGCAGGGAGAGTTCTCTTAGTACGCCTCAGGGCTTTGTCCTTCGCTACATCTTGGTCACATTTAAAAATTCCAACTGGGTGAAGAGAGATCAGTCTGGAAAGGATAGGCTAATCTACTGACTGATTAAAACAGAATTAGAAAATGTGTTAGTAAACAGAACAATGCATAAAAACCAGGAAAAATTGAAAATTAGCAGCAGAAATAAAGGTACAGTTTTGGCCTTTACAATCAGTTACATAAGAGTTCACTTGGGAGGGGTGTTAAAAGTTCACCCCAAAGCAAGGCCAAACAAAGTAAAAAAGCACGTTATGTACTTTTGAGAACCAGAAAACAAAAAGAAAGTGAATTCAAAGCAAGACTGTTTTAGTTAAGGAAAATTTCCAAAATGAGGGAAATAGCAGTAAGACTGATTTTCCTAATCTTTCACTGAACTTGAAACGTCAGACCCTGATGTTGTAATCCTGAGTATTACACACAGTTATGGATGTATGGCAGACAGGAGATGTGGTTATTTCTTCAACATCCATTCCACCTGCCCTGTTGGTACCAGCTATAAGCTATAAGGTTTGAGTGAACTCGACCTCACCCCAGTAAGCTTCAACAGTAAGTTATGCTCAGTAAGGCCAATCAGGAAAATTCCATCTTCTTTTGCACTATAATTGGTTTAATTAATCCAGGCCTAAGCTTATCAGTGCGTGGCATTCCCCTGGTTTTAGGGATTGGTTCAGGGGTGGCCAATTGATGTAAATCTTGGTGTTTTCTTTTTCCCAGCAGTTAATGGGATGCAACCTGCCCCTCCTGCTGAATGAGGCATCATGCAGCACTAATTACTGCTGGCAGGCGTCCAACAACGAGAAGGGAAGTCAGTCTGGGGAGAAACTTAACACAGATAAAGACAGAGAGGAGCAAACCACAGGAAAACGGACCCAGAGCCTTGATGGAAGCAGGCCTAAATTGCCCCAGGCTTGAATTTTTAGTTATTTTTTTAAGCCAATTTGTTTGTTTGTTTTGTCACCTTTAATTGAAAGCATTCTAACAGATCCAAAGACAAAATTCTAATAAGATTGTTGCCAAAACAGAGGAAAGCCATGTCATAAGAAAGAAGTCTAGAGGAAGTCAGGAGGATAAAAACTTAAATTATTTAGAAACATCTGTCCCACAGAAGAGAGAGCGGATCATTGCTATTGTTCGAGAATTCAAGACTAAGACTGCTGCTACAGAGTTGGGGGAAGGCAAGTTTTGATTCAACATAAGACATTGAGAAATACTCTTTTAAGAACATGTCTAATTTTTAGAGGCATTCCATTGTAGAAAGAGCTGTTTGCCAATTACTGGAAGTGTTAAAGCAAAGAATAATGAACCATCTGTACGTTCTATTCAGCCTCAGGATTTGATGGTATTTTGCCATCTTTCATTATTTAAATGTAGATAAGGTAGTTACTGGTTTAACAGAGCTTGGTTTTTGCCTTGGCTTCCCTAAATGACCTGATCGATGTTTTCTGTACTTCTGTATTCCCATCCACAGAGTGAATGGGTTAGAATAAACGGTTTCTGAAACTCTAAAAATTTCTGCCACCCAAAGGAAATCACTAGAAATATGGAAGTAAGGGTCTTAGCCTGCTACTTCTCAAAATAACAGTAAAATCTAAAAATGGAGGATCAGCTTCCCATTAATCACATTATTTCTCAAAGTTGAGAATGAAGGATAGCTTGGAGAAACTCCACTCAGATCTTATTCCTGAAGATATATGCATAGTTCAGAAATGGAATGTTCTATTAAGTGAATCATCAGAATTTCAGTCACTTAACTAGAGTTTATTCAGCATTTATATTCGCGGGCCTATGCTAGATACTATGATAGAGGAAACCTCACCTGTCTTGGACTATCTACGATGCAAAGTCAATCATAAGTTTTCAGGGCAGGGAGGTCTCTGTTATCTAAGGATCATATAACACCTTCCTTAGCTCTTGCTCTTAGTACTGAATTCAGGATATTTCCAACATTTTCAATAGAGAGGAAAAAAGAAAAGAATAAAAATATCATTTGAAGTACTTATTTAATTCTTTTGAGAGTTCCATAAAGATGCTTTAAATAGAGGCTATAAATCTGGTTGATGCTACATACACATATGAAATGCACTGAAATTAACAATAGGTAATTTTTTAATATTAACTTATGTAGATATTTATTTTTTTGAAAATATAAATAGCAAAGAGAGGGTTCCTGAACCTCCTAGGCAGGTACTGTGCAGATGCTGTGACATCTGTATAAAATGCAGCTCCTGCCTCCTAGGAGTTGATGATTGAAAGCATCAAGATGAAATGAATGAGATTTTGAAAAGTTTGGTGGGCACGTACTCATCTATGTGGTACATGCCACGAGTACCCCAGGAGGATAGAGGAGAGAAAAAGAAAAGGTGCAACCTAGAAAGCTAATATGGAGAGTGTGGGTCTCAGCCTCGAAGAATAGGCTGAAATTGAAAAAGCAGAAGTGATTAAGAATGTCGCTTCCACACAGTGGAAAAGATTCGGAAGCAACAGATTTTTATTTTGCTGTGAGGATACTGACCTTATTAGACAGTGGAGTTAGGACTTCATGGAAAATAAAGATAGGCATCAAGAGTGTAACCTGATTCCAACATGTTGGAATTTGCTGAAGAGTCAAGCCAAGTAATTTAGGTTGCACTGGTTGGAAGCAAGGGAGATAGAGACTGTTTTTGAGCAGGGAGTAACATGAGCAATGCTTAGGAAAATGTATATTGACAGTACGCTATAGCATGCTTGGGAGGACAGAGAGGCTTGCTAGAAGCTGTTATAGGAAGCCCTGTGTGAGTGATAATGTCAGGACAGGGGTAGTTAAAAGATTTATAACAAGATTAAAAATTGTGTGAAAGACATTTTGAAGAATAAAAGAGAGGAGTTTGATAATTCATTGGAAATAGGTAATTCATGCCAGGTTGTTCAGTTTAGAATACTTTCTTTTCCTACGTAATATAAACTACATCAAACAATTTATGTGTATTGTCTTCCAAAATAGCCTATAAGCACCATGTAAGTTTCCTAAGAATAGAATTTCAGTATCACTAAGGCTCCAGCTCTGCTGAGGAGATGAGAGGAGAAAGAGGGAAAGAATAAATATTGATATTAAGTTTTCCAACCTGGATAACCAGATGTCTCATCAATCTCTCTGAGGCTTTCACAAAGATAGGATGGATGATTGACTTTCATTTTTTAGTAAGTGTTATATTTGAATAGTAAAACATAAAGCTGATGTTAACTTAAGTAGCCCAAAACCATCATTTCAGAAAAACTCAATTCTTCCTTTTGTAAGAATTGGAAGGGAAGTTAATTTTTTTTATTGATCATGCCAAACCATCCAGAGTTAAGTGGATAAAAGTTTTCTTAAGATACCTTTAATTTAACATTTAACATAGCCTTCATGGCCATGTTAAATAGTTCAATGAAAATATTTCAGATTGTATATGAAGTCAGTACATTGTACCCCATGATTGCACCAATGTACACAATTATGATTTAATAAAAATTAAAAAAAAGTTAATAAAAAGAACTGAACTTTGGGGAAATTCGAAAGGGAGAAAGCATTAAAACTATTTTCAGCAATTAAAAAAAAAAGATACCTTTAATTTTTAAAGTTGTTTTCATCTCTTTATCTTGGGTGGCATGTGAAACAGTTCAAGATTTCCTCTTTTGGTTTGTAATATCACAAGAAACAATGGACATGGGGTATAGTTTGCTCTATATTATAGGTTGTGTGTTATATATATGGTTTTGGACTATGTACATGATTAATAATTTAAAAATTCAATATGCTGAGGAATGATGAATTCATTCTGAGAATCCAATGAGAAAGTGAAGATGCTACGTCTATTACCTAGTTCCCCAATCAATTTTGTTGAGAGACACACAATTCAATTTCTTTGGGGAAAAGAAAATAAAACTAGTGAAATACATTCTAAGAGGGCAACAGTAGTGAAGCTGGAAAAAAAACAACTCCAGAGACATTGACTATAGGTTCATTTTTTAAAAATTATAATATAATTAATTATATTGTGAAATAGAAAAAAATGTTGTTGAAATGGGCTTAAATGGCCATCCCTCCTGAAGAGAGGAGAGATATATATGTGTATGGGTGCAGGTAGGTTGGAGGTTTGGGTTGGAAGGATGAGGATGATCTCGTTCTATGGCTTCTACGGCAACATTATCACCTGCACAGGATTAAACGGGTGATACTTCAGTTTTGTAAATAAAGAAGAGTGAGTAAGATCAGTTATTTTGGAGACTTGGAAAGAGGAATCATTAGTAAAATATAGAATTAATAGATGGTGCTTTCATGAATTTAAAGTAAGCATGACTAAATTTTTTCTTCAAGTTCAGCAGCAAAGAGTTGTGAGTCTGTAAGTGAAGAGCCAGATTCAACCAGGACTAGAATTGAGTGATGCAAAAAGTATTGAGGAAGAAAGGGGCAAGGGAAGGGAGGGAGTGTGCAAGGGAGTGATTGTAACAATGCTTAGAATGCAAGTAAATGATAAGAAATTAAAGACATAGTGTGGTAGAACAATTGTAGGAGTGTAAGGAGAGTTAAAGTGGACAGATAAGAGGTGGGGACCACATTGTGGGCTCTTTGAAAGTGAGATCTAGAAGATAGTGACAGGATCTACTGGGCACCCAGAAGAGTGCCTGTTGTACAGAATGACATCAGGGGACTGGGAGAGGCCTCAGCATTGCAGAATCTTCTTCACATCTATTGAAGTCTACAAGACTCATGACAGTACTAGTAATGGAGGAAAAATGAGTGATCTCAGAACCCAGATCCCCACTGAAAGAGAAACCAGCAATTGGTAGGAGGTGATATGATGTAGTCATTAAGAGAATAGGCTCAGACTACCAGGGTTCAAATCCCAGCTCTCACATCTTTTATCTGTTTGACTGTGAACATTTTACTTAACATCCCAGGACCTCGGGTGATTCATGAATATATGTAACTTGTCATGAGGATTAATCCAGATCAGTTCCTGGCACAAAATTATCATTATATAAATTGAACATCCCTAACCTAAACATCTGACTTCTGAAATTCTCTGAAACTTTTGAACAACAACGTGTTCAAAATGCTCAATAAAGCATTTGAGATTTTGGATTTTAAGATCTTCAGATACCCAACTGGTATGGATTTTGGATTTATAAATATTCTAAAATCTGAAAAAAAATCTTAAATCTGAAACACATTTAGTCCCAAGAATTTCAGATAAGCGGAGCTCAACCTGTGTAAATGTTAGTTGCTGTTAGCTTGTGGTATCATCTGATAGGTGGGATTGTATTTGTATATGTGTTTTAGAGTATGTATGTATCAGGAAGCATATAGGAATCAGCAAGGAAGAGCAAGACCCATTAAGACATGGGGTATGGGAGAGAAAATAGCCACACGTGAGAAGGGTTCAGGACAAGCTATGACCTTGGGGAGGGTCAAACTTTAGTGAGAGCTCAAAGATAACAAAGATGGCCAGGAAAAACTTGAAGATATAGGGACTAACTGATAACAGACTATGAGTCCCAAAGCCACAAAGCAAGAATTTAGATTGGATGATGGCAGGAAGACTTGGTTAAAAACTGAAGCACTACATAGGGATCATGTCCTCATTATGATGGATAACCTGGGAGGGCAGGGCTGGCCCTGTTGAGTTAGATAAGTGAATGATACAAGGTACTAGGGACCTGTTCCTGATTGTGTTCCCTGCTGGGACTGGACTCATGCAGTTTCTCAGAAGATGGAGTATGGAAGCTCCATGAAAGAGTGATAGAACTCAACTGTGTCCTGCATAGAGCCTAGAAGAGCCATTGCCTGGCAAGGGCCCTGGAACATGTCTAAGTAAATGATGACAAGTTCATGTAGTAGTGCCAAAGCTAAATCCTAAGCTAATTCGGGTCCCTAAGACTAGGTCAAACTTCATTATACATTTTCAAAACATCTACATATTATAATGATATAATTAACCATGTAATTATTTATTTATTGACTATTTCCTCCCACTAGAATGGGCAAGAACTAGATCCTTTGTATTCACTGATAGAATGTCAGAGCTTTGCATGTAATAGTCACTATATATAATGCATTTTTATGTATCTATGCCTTCATTTACATTTATATGTGTATCATCTGTTTTGGGGGAAGTTATATTAGGAGTTGTCAAAATTGATTTATTAGCAATGATCATATCCAATTTCAAAGCTTTGCTCTCTAAGTCTGCTGTGTCTATGTCCACTTATCCATGGCTAATCGGGATTGTTTTTGGAAGAGCAGGTCAGTGAGTAATGGAGTTCGGGTCTGCAACTGTATTGAGGGCTTCACTAGCAGCATCTTTATAGACTTTCCCCAAGGGAAAAAAATGGAGACTTGACTAAGGATGATCAGTCTTAGAAGTGTTCAAACTTGAGGAGCAGAGTATGTGTAGGCTAGTAAAAATGCAAGTTCACTTGGGAGTCGTTCTCAATGTCTTGTCTAATACAGTGGCAAAAAAAGATTATATTTACATTACCTGACATTGTTCAGTGGTTATTTCTTTTACGTGTGTATTTCATCACTTGACTAGATAATACTCCCTAGTGACAAGATGGAGTGTCACTTGGGCTGGAGACAACTGAGCCTTGATTGGCCAAGGCCAGTGGCTTCTTACCATATACTATGGGAGAATCAGATTGGCATCATGTAATACATGTAAAAGTCGATTTTATGGTCAGGGCTCTGCGCTTAATGGGTGAGGAAACAGGGTTTGAGAACATTCGCCACCCTTTTAATAGCAGCTCAGTGAGTTGGGCCTCCTGGAATTAATGAGGCCATGTTGTCAGGGTGCAGGGGCATGAGAGCAGACACCAGATCATTTATTGCTGCATTCTTCCTAGTACCTAGTGTCTACAGCAGCACATTCATAATTATTTTTCTCAGGGACTGGACATAGTATATATTATTTTCACTATCACACTGTCATATAGCTGCGGTAGCATGACCCTTTTGTCCATGTAGTAGCACACTCAATTGAAACAGACGACTTTTTAGAGTTGGGAAATCTATCAGAATACTTCACTGAAGACTTTGTGGTCTTTTTCTCTCCTCATTATCTGCAGTTAAATTAACCCTCCCTTTAACAATTTAAACAAGTGTCTGCACTCAAACTGAGAAACAGGTAAAAGAGAAAATCCAGGAGGGATGTTCATGGCAAGGCCATAGTGCTTTGCAAATAGCTGGGGTCCAGTGACGTGGAAGCAGTGAGCTGAGCGAGAAGAGAATATGAGAAGATGCAGACTCAGAGCAAATACTGGTAAGGTGTGTAGAAAAAGATGAGGGGGTGAGAGCAAAAGAGAATAAGGCATATTGGAACCCTTCAGACCTGAAACAACTTGCATGTTTGACTCCGTATCCTGTTCTTGTTTTCATCCCAGCCTGGTCTGTTTATTTGCCTAGAATCTGTGTCCTGAAGCAAACATTACAGGTGGGATTGAGAGTGGGATTCAGAAACTCTTTACACAGAAGCTTGGTTTTAAGCCACTCAACACACTTATTCCCATCTAGTTAATATTATCACTCCTATTGACAAGCCACTTAGCAGGGACTACAAAGAAAGGCTACCCGCTCTTGGCTTTTCCTCCCACATCCACCTTTTACCTGTACAAATAGTACATGGATATAATTCCAAAGTGCTTAAGGAAATTTTTAAAATTCCTTGAGCTATGTGGTCTTAGACTCTTGGATAAAGTCCTGTGCTGTATGATGACACTCTGCCATCATTCCTCTTGGCTCACATGACAGCCTCTCTAGTCTCCTTGCTGCCACTTTCGCCTTTCTCCACGTAGTAAGCAGAGTAATTCATATGGGATGATTTTGTGTGCCCCGCCCACAGTTTATATTTGAGGCCCTGGCTCCTAATATGATGACATTTGGAGATGGAACCTTTGGGATATAATTAGGATTAAATGAGATTATGAGGGTAGGCCCATCGTGATAACATTAGTGTCTTATGTGAAGAGAACCAAAGTGCTTCTGTTCCCTCTCCCCCCTCCCTCTATCTCCCTCCCTCTCCCCCCTTCCTCTCTCTCCCCCTCTGGGTGCCATGTGCCATACAATGAGCATGAGTAGGATCCCGTCTGTAATCTGGGAGCGAACCCTCACCACCTCGCCAGCCACTGACAACTTCCAGCCTGAAGAACTGTGAGAAAATACCTTTCTGTTGTTAAACCACCAAGTCCTTGGCTTTTTGTTATGGCATCCCAAACTGACTACTATCGTCATCTATCAACAATGACGATGACAGATTGACAATAATCTGTCAAAATACACCTTGAAACTTTCCTGCTGAAAATTGTTTAGTGACTTCTTATTTCTCCTGGAATAAAATTCAGATTCTTACCATAGTCTGCGAGGTGTTGAATACTCTTTCCTCCAACCCCCTTTCTTACAGTCCTGTGAAAAGTCATTTCCCAGCACAGAATCTCTGCCCTGCTCATGCTGGCCTGCAATACTCACCTCCCACTGTTTATTTTCATCATTCACCTTATCAGTAGTTCTCATTACTACTTCAATTATACACATGATTGCTTTCTAAATACTTTCCTACTGTGTGTCTCCCTTACTGGAACATAAACTGCATGAGGACAGATGCGTTGTCCTCTCCTTTCATTGATATGTTCCTTGTCGCAAATGCATCATTTCATACATAACGGGTGCCTGTAAAATACCCAGAGATTGAGTGAATGCTAACCTAGAATTCTCAAAGCATTTTCATTGACATAATTTTTTTTTTCTTCTTTAACTCACTTATTACAGTTTTGACTTCTTTAGGTTAGGATTGCTTATGGAACGTATTTCAGCACCATATTTTTAGTTAAATATGGACTGCCTAGTACTATACAGCTGTGAACAATCCTGTTTATAAAAGTGTATTATTCCTTCACAGGTATACAATGGGCTTCTCCACAATCATACCTTTTAATCTGGAAAACTGGGATTCATCTTTCAGCCCTGCAGTCAGGGGTAAGAGGGCTATACCCCGACTCTCCACAGATCTCACCTCCCCTGTGGTGCAGGAGTCCATGGGGACAAGGAGATGTGCTCACCCAGAGCCTTCCCACTGCTCTCTAGACCACATTCCATGATACACAAGCCCGTGGAATCCCACAATGAAAAATGACCTGAGCCAACTTCCAGGTCCTTCAGAACCTGTTTCATTAAGACCTGCACCCAATACCTCAGCTTGAGGAGTGGTTATTACCATTGGTGTGGACAGAACTTGGACAAGCAGACTGAAATATCCTCTGTGAAGGGACAGACAGACCAAATTTGGGGTTGGGAAAAGAAGCCAGTCTGTCAATCAGTAATATCAGAACTGGTCAGACAGCCTTGGCCCCAAGAATAAGCAGGCCTTGGCTTCAGGCATTTTACCTGGTTCGTTCTATAAACTTTGACTTAGAATTAAAAAAAAGAAAACTATGAAAAGAAAACTATGAAAAGAGAAAAACAAAGAAAGTGTATTGTTAGTAACGAAGCTCTTAAAGAGTTAAGGAAGCCTTAAAGTGAAAATTATATTACCAGGAAGGTGATTTACTTATTACGTTTGTTTAGCCAGAGTATGGGGATTTTTGAAACACTACATGTTTTATATTTTACCTTATGAGCTAATTCTTAAGAAGGGAAGGGAAGTTATTTCTTGTTTCTTCATAAATATGCTCATAGAATTTAACATGGAGCAGTAGAAAGTTATTTTAAAGCACTCCTTTCCAACTCTCCAAAAGTTCTGCACAGTTGTACTGATTGTCTCTTTAGCTATAAAATTGCAAAGTTTGTGACCTGAAAGCAAAATAGAGACGTGTTCTGATCATTCCTTGAACTCATCTCAGTGCTTCATGTTCAGCGTGGAAAGGGGGGCTGTGGATCAGTTTTCATGGACTGGCCATTGCTTTGTGCCTGGAGAGACGTGGAAGCAGCCTTTTACTGTAAACCAAGGGACTCCCCATATGCTAGTTTATGTCCATGCACAAGGGATTTAAGCTATATGAAATATATGTCCCCCAAAAACAGAATCATAGGAAAATAGAGGATAAACAACTCAATAAGCACATTTGGACCTTAATGTGATTAATCTTAAGTTTGGTTATATATAGCATTGTACATACTTTATTTATTTATTTATTTTTAGAACAATGAACACCCTTATTACATGAGCTAAGACAGGAGCGAGGAGGAATTTGCCTTTCTGGGCCATGGTTTTCCTCAGCTAGAACCCCAGTTCCTCGCCTTCTAGCACATAGACATCTGCTCAGCCACACCAGCCTATTCTTGATGTAAAACACGCAAGAAGCTTGCTCTACTGGAATTGCTCTGCCAGAAGACTGCTCATTTTGGCATTCTTTTTCCTTTCATCATGTGTCATCTGAATGGTGTTTGATCGTTTTTTGTTTAGACTCTCTTCTTCCTCAGGAGTCAGCTTGGCCCCCTTCTTTCAGCCCAGGGGCAGTGATGGTAAGATTCATTCCACTTTCAGTACGGCGAGCTGTCAGTAAGCACATACAGTTCTTCACTAAGGTCCTCATGCTAACCTGCTCTTTATTGGATGCATCGTAGACAACATCAATGATCCTTGTTTTCAGTATAATGCTCTGAGCCCCAGAAGTTCCCCACATCCAGCTGCAAAGCACGGTATTTCTTTCTTTCTTTCTTTTTTTTTTTTTTAGAGACAGACTTTTACTTTGTCACCCTCAGTAGAGTGCTATGGCATCACAGCTCACAGCAATCTCCTGCTCTTCGGGTTAGGTGATTCTCATGCCTCAACCTCCAAAGTAGCTGGGACTATAGGTGCCCACCACAACCCCCAGCTGTTTTTTTTGTTGCAGTTTGTCAAGGGCCAAGTTCAAACCTGCCACCCTTGGTATATGGGGCTGGCGCCCTACCCACTGAGGCACAGGCACCACCTGGGCACGGTATTTCTTGTTATCTCCCCGCACACTGACTGTGTGTGTGTGGCATGGGCCAATCTTAGTGTTGGCAGCCTGGCATCCTAACTCACACTTCCACTCCTTGTGAAAGGGCTTTCTCTTGCCCCCACTCTTGCGGTGCTTGTGCCAATTGTTAAGAGAGATGCCCATCGCTCAGTGCTGGCTGTGCACACTTTAAATTGTCTACCTAAAGACAATTGGTTTGGATGTTGCAACACAATTTTCAGTTAGAATCCTTATAAGTATTTTAAGCATACAGAGCTAAAGTAATTTCTTTTTTTAATGTCAGATTAAGGTGAGGGTACCCATGTTTAGGTTATATTGTTTTTGTTTCTAAGGTAAATTTCAAGTTGTAGTTGAGCCCTTCACCCGGGGGTGTGCTGAATAATTTTATATTGTGCACAGTAGATGGACCTGCCAATCAACTTGAATGAAATTATGAAAGACAGGATCAGAAAGGTAGAAGTAAATAAGAAAAACAAAGGATTTGTAGAAAAACAATTGGCTCAATTGATGAGGATAATAAAAATAAACAATGCAAATTATATTTGACTAGGCTGAAGGGATTGGAAATTGGAAAATGTATCCTTTTTCTTCTTTCCATTATAAACAAAACAAAGCGCACACCTTATTTTCTCTGGCCATAAACTTATAAAAATACCTGTTTCTGTATCATATCACCAGGTGTGTGACTAGTAGGAAAGAGATTTTTCACTGTCCAATTGCAGATCAGGGCAAGGATAATATGGGTTACAGATTTTTAAAATAGAATGAAAATATCTAAGCCCTAAATGTGCATTTCATGCACACTCATTTTTCTCAAAGTTGCTCAAGTAAAATTATATAAAAAGCATATTTGATTCATAACTTACTTGATTTTTACTTCTAATTTGGGCCACTTTGCAAATTGTAAATTATTATTGATTTGTATAATTTTTTTGTGAGATATGGTATTTAACCGCTTTGTCTTCATTTGGTAAATACAGAGTTTGTACATATGTAGTGATTTCTGTCTATATTGGGTACGAAAGTTAAAACCTTGGTAGAGTTTGGAGTAAAAAGAGCTGGTAGTGAAATGAGTACCTGTTATATGTTACATAAGAAGCATCACAGATTCCAACCTTTTTTCATAGTGAAGCTATTTTCAGGCGTTATATTACAAATCTGGTAACTTCTCTGTGCCAGAATTTCAGGTGCTTTGGTGAACACATACACAACACTATAGCACAGATCACAGAATGCACAAGGAGATCATTCCCAGGAAATAAGCAGCTATGGGTGGCATTTTGCAGAGCATATTGAAGGAAAGCACACCTGAGGCTTCAGCATCACATGGGTCTCAGCATAAAACTATAGAACCATACTAGAAGTATAGGAAGACTGTTGGCAGTGAGATCGAAATTAGGCAGCATTCAGTACAGACTGGCCTGGCACATACATACAGACTTAGAATGTAAATGTTCAAGACTAGTTTTGAGAGGCTTGTTGTCTACTGTGGATAGTCTGAAATTTAATACCAGAATCACCCTAAATGTTATCTGTGGTTTTTGAAAATCTAGCCAGACTTATAATAATTCCTAATAAATTGTGCATAGTTCTTATTTCACTTTGTGATATTACTCCTTCTTAGGTAATTTGGAGTTAAAAAAATAAGGTCCTGAAGAAAAGGTTCTAAAAAAGTAGATATTTATAAAGAGAGTTATTTAATCAGACTCAATAAAATGTCAATGGAGATTTGGGTGATTTGAAAAACGGGTAAGACCCACCACAATCATGATTTAATGAAAAAAAAATATTTGAAGGAAAAACAGGTAAGATTTACTACAGCTAAATGGTGTTCAAATAGAATAAATTTTCTTATTTTTTTTGAGTGGGTTTCACATAATCTTGTAATATATATAATAAAATGGGCTGTAGCATATGGTTTTTGCACCTAAAATCATTCAAAATTTACCAAGTTGAAATTACTTTTTTATTCCTGATGAACATGCTTTCCTTTTTATTGAATAACAATGATAATAATAATGCAAAAGTAACATTAACATTGTCAGATAAGAGTATGTCTATCATAGAATGCTTTGACTCTGAGGTTCAGCATGGAGTTCAGTATGAACTTGCTTTTAATACAGAATCACAGAGTAAGAAAATGTTTGAAATATATTGTTCCAAGGTCTGTTCATTGATCCTCTCTCCCAATCATATCACTTTTCTGGAGGACAGAATTAAAAGTTGTATTTATTATCACTTTGGAAGACAGACCAGGAGCTACCTGCCCAGTTTCCTAAATTGCAGTATAAATATTCTTTACCTAGCTTCCCAGAATATCTCAGGTGATTAGGATTGTGGCTACCAGGCTTAATGCAAAAGCAAATCTTAAAAACACTCTGTATCTTGTTCACAGTGGAATTTGGTTGGCCTGATAAATCATGTATGTACTATCAACTCTCTTTCTTAGTGATAGTGGGTCAATAAGAGCATATGCAGTTTTAATTACACAAATGAAAACATAAAATTTTGGGTATAAAATATTAAATTTAAAAAATCTAAACAGCAATCATTTACAAAGCAAGTAGATGGTCTTGTGGAGCAAACTTGCATTTCCTTAAATGTAACATGTTCTTCTATATCACTTTGTCTTTGCAGGAGATCCTTAGAATAGCCTTTCCCCTCATTCAAATTTGACTAATTCCTGCTTATCTGTTAAAATTCAGCTTGGCCATCACATTGCCCAGGCATCCTTCCTTATCATCTGTCTGCCAGTGTTAGCCAGTCTGCTTTAGATATACTTCCTCTGTGCTTCCATAAATTTCCAGACTTTTCTTTGTCATAATTCAGTATCATCAAGTAGTGTATTCATCTTTTAGTTTATCTGTTTTACTACAGGACGCAAAAATTTGTCTTTTTGCCTCTAAATTTTCGGTGCTTCATACAATGCCTTATAGATAATAGGTACCCAAAATTAATTGTCTAAAATAGTAAAATTAGTAGAAAAAAATAGTAGGGCATGGAGTGATGTCAGAGTGCAGGGGTTTAGGCTTTTGATAAAGATTTTGATGTATTAGAAGGAAAAATGTCAATTACCATCACTAAAAATCTCTTGCTGGTCACCAGGAACAGTTCGTACTTTATGAACCTAGGAGTATACAAACCTGTTGAAGAGATTTTACCAGATGAGGCAGAGAACCCTCTTCAACTAAGATACTGTTGGTCTTAGGGCTAAGTCCCCCTAAAAGTATCTTAACACAGAAGACTATTTATGCAGGATTCGAAAACACTCTGACACCATCATCATTGCCCCAGTTACCATTTGCTAAGTGTCTATTCTGCATCAGGCAACATTAAGCATTTTACATAAATTATTTTTATTTAATCATCCCAGCAACCTTATCAACTAAACATCGGTATGTTCTACTACTTTGGATAAAAATAAAAAAATAAAATAAAATAAATAAAAATCCGAGGCTTAGGGAGCATAAGTAACTTGCTCAAAGTCACATAGTTAGTAAGAAATTTATTTTTTAAATTTCAGAATATGACGAGGTATATATGTTTTGGTGACATGAGTTGCTTTTGTACACTGTTTGTCCTAGTTTCCTGTATGTCCATCACCCAGATAGTCTGAGCCATACCCAATAGGCATGAATTTACCCCTCCCCCTTTGGCACTCTTTCACCTGCTTGCTTTCCCAGGAGTTTTACTACCCAAATGTGCTTATGGATGTTGATTGATTAGTTCCAATTTAATAGTGAATATGTGTACTGTTTCCTTTTCCATTCTTATAATATTCAGAAGAATGGTCTCCAATTCCATCCAGGTTGTTACAAAAGGTATTAGTTTACCATTGTTTTTATGACTGAGTAGTATTCCATGACATACATATGCGATGCTCTTGTTAATCTACTCATTTATTGATGGGCATTTGGGTTGGTTCCACATCTTGGAATTGTGAATTGTGCTGTAGTAAACACGGGAGTGCACATGTCTTTTTGATAAAATGACTCTTTTTCCTTTTAGTGAATACCCAATAGTGGGATTGATTAATCAAATGGTAGGTAAATGTTTTGTTCTTCGCAGTTCTTCCATTTTAATTTCTACAGAGGTTAGAGAGTGTACTAGTTCGCTAGCTAACAACAGTGTATAGGGTTCCTTTCTTGTCTGCTTCCATAAGAGCATCTGCTGTTTGGGGATTCTTTTTGATGAAAGCCATTCTCACTTGGATGGTTGATATATGGCTACCTCACTGTACCCACATGTCAGCTTTTTCAAATTTTTTATTCTTTTTTTAAAATTTCAGATTGATGTATGAGTACCAATGATTAGGTTCATTCTTTGCATTTGTTAGTAAAAAGTTCAAGTTGTAGTTAAATTCTTCTCAGCTACATTGTACCTATTAGGTGAGAGTTTATCAAACACCCTCTCCCCTTCTCCCCCTTCCATCTCACTTGAATTTAATTGCATTTTTTTTTCTTGTGTGAGTGTGTAGGACTCTATTCACTAGTTTTATAAATCAAAACCACATTAAGAATGTGCTCACTGTGGTTTTTATTTACATTTCCCTGATGACTAGAGATATTGTGCATTTTTTTCATATGTATGGGCCATTAGTCTATCTTCTTTTGGACAGCTTCTCTTCATGTCTTTTGCCTACTTTTTTATGGGGTTGTTTAATTTTTTTTTTTTTTTTTTTTTTTGCTGATCTGCTGGAGTTCTTTATAGATTCTAGTTGTCAGCCCTTTATTGGATGTATAACATGCAAATAGTTTCTCCCATTCTGTAGGTTGTCTATTCACTTTATTGATTGTCTCTTTGGTTGTGCAGAAGCTTTTTTAATTTATATGCTCCCAATTGCTAATTTTTGTTGTGGCAGTGATTGCCTTTGAGATCTTGATAAATTCTTTGTGTAGGCCAGTGTTTTTAGGAGTTTTTTGAATTTTTTTTCTTTTTTTGTAGAATTCTTAAAGTTTCATGCCTTGCCTTAAGTTTCAGTCTGTTATCCATTGTGAGTTAATTTTTGTGATTGGTGTCAATCCTGTTTCAATTTTCCATAGGTGGTTACCCATTTTTTCCAACAACATTTAATGAATAAGGATTCTTTTCCCCAGTGTATGCTATTGTCTTCTTTGTCAAAGATCAATGGCAATATGAAGATGGTTTTACATCTCGGTTTTCTGCTCTGATCCAGTGGTCTATATCTTTGTTCATGTACCAGTACCATGTTATTTTGGTTACTATGTTCTTGTAATATAGCTTGAAGTCTGTACCTAATTTGTTGAGAGTTTTTATCATGAAAGGCCGTTGAATTTTTTCAAATGCTTTTTCTGCCTGTATTGAATTGATATATGGTTTTTATTGTCTTTCTTTCTGTTAATGTGATGTATTACACTTATTAATTTGCATGTTAAACCATCCTTGCATCTCTGGGATAACTCCCTTTTGATCATAGTAAAGAATCATTCTAGTGAGATATTTTTTGCACCTATATTCATTAGAGATATTGGCTTGTAGTTTTCTTTTTCTGTTGTGTCCTTGTTCAGTTTTTTTTTTTAACTATCAAATAATCAATTTTTTTAATTAAATCATAGCTGTGTACATTAGTGCAATTGTGGGGTACAATGTGCTGGCTTTATATACAATCTGAAACATTTTAATTCAACTGTTTAACATAGCCTTCATGGCACTTTCCTAGTTATTGTATGAAGACATTTGTATTCTGCATTTAGTAAGTTTCATCTATACCCTTCCAAGATGCACCATAGATGAGATCCCACCAAACACCCTGCCTCCACCCATCCTCTACCCTCCCCTCCTCCTGTGCTCCTTTCCCCATATTCTTGTGCTATAATTGGGTTATAGCCTTCATATGAAAGCTAAATATTAGCTTGATAGTAGGGCTGAGTACATTGGATAATTTTTCTTCCATTCTTGGGATACTTTGGTAAGAAGAATATGTTCTAGCTCCATCCATGTAAACATGAAAAGGGTAAAGTCTCCATCCTTCTTTAAGGCTGCATAATATTCTATGGTATACATGTACCACAATTTATTAATTCATTCATGGATCGATGGGCACTTGGGCTTCTTCCATGAATTATGAATTGGGCTGCAATTAACATTCTGGTACAAATATCTTTGTTATAATGTGGTTTCTAGTCTTCTGGGTATATACTTAGAAAAGGAATTAAAGGATCAAATGGCAGTTCTATTTTTAGATCTCTAAGTATTCTCCAAACATCCTTCCAAATTTGGAAGGCAATCCAACCACCACCCAGAGCGGGGTACGAAGAGCCACAGGAGATCACCAAAGTGACTCAGCCAAAGCAAGTCTCTGGCCAAGTGTCAGCTCATGATAATACAAAAAAAGATAAAAGTGGCCTTGAGTGATGTAAACAGCAATACTGTTTACAACACAGGAAAGAGACAGTTGTCTGCCCTCTGAAATTAAGAGTGTATATATGAATAATTTAATCTCATGCATCAGGTAAAAATTCATCAAACTTTTTGACTTCTATAAAATTCAGGGACATGTAGCCTCTACAAAACAGAATCATAATGTTAAAAGAGACTAGCATAAGATGAAAAGAAAAGTGGTACAGGAAAAGAAACCAGATGAGATGAAAATCCTTAAGATGAAAAAGTAACTGGGTAGCAAAAATGATGATAAGAAAAATCAATCTTCAAGTAATAAAGAAGGGAAAAACCTTAATTGGTAATTTGGAAACTCAAAGAGGGAGAGCACACAAGTGAAAATTCTGGTAAGATTACAGACAGGTGGCATAACTAACTTAGGAGTATGAGAAAATAGACCAACTTTAGACTAAAAAAAACCAGAGATCAAAAGTCAGAACTGCAGGCATATCATTAGAGAAATTCTAAAGAAGTAGAAGGAAAAGAATAAGAAATAATATGATTAAATATAAGTACTGAGAACAAAATAAAATTTTTTAAATTTCTTAAAGATTTAAAAAATTTAACTGAAATTTTAATTTTTATACCTTATTAAATACCACAATTATTAAGAAAATGTTAGCTAATAACACTACTTTCAGTTTTATTACATCATAGATATTTGGCCAGGGTGAATTTCTGTTTTTTAAAAATATGTGTTTAAAAATAAATTAATGTATATGATCTCTACAAGTAATGATTTCTTTGATTAAATGAAATTTTCAGTTTTGTATTTCTGTGAAAAATTAACCCAACTTTATTGGGATATACAGGCAGTCCCTGAGTTACATCTGACTTTAATACAACTCACACAAACAGAAGCTGTTCCAGTAAGTCCCTGAGTTACAAATACCCAACTGACTCATGACTCATCCTTACGAATGGAGGCTGTTACAGGAAAAGGTAAATGCAACTGTTCCAACTTACATACACACTCAACAAACATACAGAACCTATCTTGTTTGTAATCTGGGGACTTCCTTTATTATTCATTCTATAATGCAACGTACTTAAAAAATTTCTTTAGGATTGTTTTGTCTATATATAAGAGATCCTGGCCTACAGATTTTTGTTCATGTAAAGATAACGTGAGACAATCTGAAAATACTAAAACTTTGAATGCATTTACTCTGATTCTCTCTTTGCTTCTAATTGCAATATATTTTAATTATGGATGGGGGATACATACATGATAGAAAAATAGGTAGATATAGACAGACTATCAGAAATCATTGTTCTCATAATTTCATTCAGGGAGCATTTATTTCTACTCTCCACCATGTTTATCCTTTTAATTCACTTTATTCTTTCCTGCACCTCTGAAAATCCATCCCAGATTGTTACCTTCTGCCTGAAGTACACATTTTGGAAATACAGAAAGTGAGTTTAAAAATCACACCTCTTAGGAAATATTTTTTTTGACTAAATACCTAGGGAACAACTTTACCACATTCACTTGGCAGAGGCTTCTTGGATAAGACACCAAAGGCACCAGCAACACAAGAAAAGCTGGGCTTTGTGAAATCAGACAAACAGGACTTCATAACAAAATTTACAGGATTTGTGAGAGAAAACTGTAGGCAAGGATGTGGAACACCTTTGCACACTATTGGAGGGAAGGCCTGATGAGACATCTTTGTGCAAAAGAGTATGGAAATTCCTCAAAAGGTTAAAAATGGAATTGCTCAGGCTGGTCTCGAACTCCTGAGCTCAAGAGATCTGCCCGCCTTGGCCTCTGGGAGTGTTAGGATTACAGGTGTGAGCCACCATGCCTGGCCTGAAAGCTGGTTCTTAAAAAGATTTTGGACACCCACGTAGTTGCGTTATTCCCAATAGCAAAAATGTGGAAGCAACCCAAGTTCCCTTTAACATATAAATGGAAAAACAAAAATGGTGTCTAAATGTAGAGGACTGGACACCATGCTTGCAAAGGACAGTTATTGATTCTTATCACATTGAAAGGAAACGCTGAGAACAGGACAGTCTCCTGGCAAGCCTAGAGTCATTTCCTGACTTGGGGGAAATCCCCCAAGTGACTCAGTGTTCCAGAATGAGATAAGGTTGGTCACTCACTAGTAAGCTTGTGTTAAACATTGATGCTTAGTAGTTCTTCATGAGGGTTGTGGGGAAAGAACATGTGAGGAGAGCACGTGGCTATCCTTATGCAGCCTTCATATGTAATTACCTGAACTTTCCCCACCTGTTGTGTATAACCTTAATACATAGCCCTTGTGGAGGGGGCTTGGGACTACCCTGCAACTAAGATTAGTCTGCCTCCCGCAAGCTTGAACTTCTAATCCGTGTCACACCTAGTTTCTTCTTGCGGTGACTGAGACTGGGCCATAGGGACCCCAACATCTACAGGCAATGCCATATGACTTAGCCTTAGAAGGGAAGGAAATATTCTGACATAGGTTACAACATGGATGAATTTTACGTACGTTATGTAAGTGAAGTAACGCAGTCACAGAAGGACAATACTGTATAACTCATCATGTATAAAGTATTTGCAGTAGTCAGAATTGTAAAGAAAAAAGGTAGAATGGTGGTTGCCAGAGGCTTGGGAGAAGGAGAAATAGAGAAATATTGTTTAATGAGTAGAGAATCTCATCTTCCAAGATGAACTGAATTATGGAAATGGATCGCGGTGATGTTTGTACAATGTCGTGAATATGTTTAATACCACTCAGCTGTACACTTAAAGGGGCTAAGATACTAAATTTCATGTTTTGTGTATTTTGCCATAACAAAGGAAAAAGAAATCAAATACTTTAAAAAGATGAAAGAGGCACAAGGACCATTCTCAGGAAACTCATTGTAATGAATGTGTTTATGCGTAGTTTGGTATTTTTCTATTTTTATGTTTATTTTCAGAATTAGTTAACACTGCTAATCAAGGAGAGTGACTGCTTCTTCTTCCTCCTCTGTACAAAGGGAAAAATGTTTTAATGTTCATCTATTTATTGTCTGGGTTGTACAAAGCTTGTGGAGTTATCTTAAATATAAAATGTTTATGCTTATGCTTCTATGACACCCATTAGCATCCCCTTCCTAAGTCAGAGAAACTGAGCCTCTGCGAGGTGGCAGAACTTAACAAGGTATAGAACCACGTAGTAAAGTCTGTATAACTCCAGATCCTGCTTCTTTCCATTTGTCTTTACTGCCTTTTATGTGTGTGTCATATATTCAATAAATTCTCTTTCCTCAAACTGAATTGAAGCTGCAAAGCAGTGTTTTTGTAGAACAATAAATATGATATAGGATATTCTTCCTACCTTTCCGTTATGGTCCAGTTCATGGATAAAAGAAATTCTTTCATGGTGCTAGAAGCTTAAAATAATGAAAATGGCATTTTCCATATTAACTGGAAACTGGATTGAATCAAGGTGGATTGCTTGAGGTATAGACAGACGGTGGGTAAGAAATTGAATATAATTTTCCTTCTGTGTCCACTTACTATTTATCTTTTCAGTAAATATTTTTTTCCCAACTATTTTTCCCATCTTAGTTCTATAAAATAAATGTTTATGTCTCACATTGTCGAGAAGGGCCCACTCTAACGAGCTGAGCCTTGCTAGAAGTGAAATTGCCTCCATAAGGGCTAATTGGAAGCTGGTCCTGCCAGGCTGTTCTCTGAACGTGGAGAAAGCCATCACAAGGTGGATGTAGAATGGGTGAGGACAGAAGACAAATGCCCTGCCAATAACCTCCATAAATGACTCTCTTCTCTTCTCAATTCCAATATAATAAGAATTAATAATTTCATCTCTTTTTGCCCTTGGCTCAAAGCTACAGCACAGCAAAACTTATGTAAAACAATTCTGTAATAGACTAAAAAGGGCGTTTTTCTATCATGGAGATCCGAGCTGACACTTTTATAGTCAATGTATTTCCTTCATCAATTTTTCATGTTGCATTGTAAATAACTGATAATATTTCTAAAGGGAAGCAATTGTATCTATATTCCTTGTAATTCGTTTGCTTTTTACACCAGCAATTCTTGAACACAATCTGCCCAAGCTGGACATTGTTCTCTGTGCAACAGAATTCTAAGCTTGCATGAGATGTTGCTGTCTTACCAGTTGGCTTTGAAAATTATGGGCCTGATCTATAATCTTGAGTGTTAGAAACATCAACAGATGTAGCCTAAGACTACAATGGCATTTTCCTTTGACAGTCACATCATAATACATGAAATACTGCAACTGATCTAATTAATTAACTCATGTCAATTAAAACTACTACTTCAGTTTATCATTGCTGATAAACAATTGTCAGTTGTACGTCTCATATCCTGAAATCCGCAAGTGATTTTTATAATTCAAAGGAATACCTGTATGTTATTACTAATTAGTTTGGTCAGTCCCATTAAACTCAAGTTGGCTCATGGCTCTAACTTATTCAAATATTAATAATGTGATGACAGTTTATCTTCCCATAATAGTAAAAGCCAAAATTCTTATGATGATCTAGAAGATGGTCCTACCCCCATGTTAAATTCCCCAAGCTCCTCTTTTGTACAGGTCCTGGCCCCCACTCTGTTCTTTGAACAGGCCAACCCGCTCCTGACATAGGCCTCAGTGTCCAGCCAGTTTCTTGGGCAGGAAAGACAGATACTCTTCCAGAGGGGCGCGGACACACTCTTCCCCTTCTTCAAGCTGCCACTCTAGTTGATCATCCTCAGTAAGACCTACTCTGGGCACCAGTTCAGCATCTCCAATTGCCACCCTGACTACACTGCTCCTGCCCTACTGTGTACTCCTTCAGGGTCTTATTGGGACACAACTCACATACCAACCGATCCACACATTAAAAGGGGCAAGTTGGTGGCTTTTAGTATATGCATAACTGCAGCTATCACCACCATCCCTTTTAGAGCATTTCATCTCCTCAAAAAGACAATCCCTACTGGTTGACTTTCAACCTCCTACGCAGGCAGCTCCTACCCAACCCTAAGAAAGCCCAGATTTATTCTCTGTTTCTGTAGATTTTCCTGTTCTGGGCATGTTCACGTGAATGGAATGAATGCTGTGTGTGAGCCGCTGTGCCTGGCGTCTTCCCCTGAACATAGTATTTCCAGGTTCATTCTTCCTGCAGCCCATATCAGTACTTCATTTCTTTTTGTGGCTGAATAATATCCCATTGTGTGAATAGAGTACATTTTGTTTATCCACTCATCTCTTGATTGACATTTGAGCCAGGCACAGTGTATTGTTTGAACACTGTTTTCAATACTTTCCCGTACATGCCTAGGAGTAAATTTTTGTAGTTCATATGGCAATTTCATGATTAGTGTATCTAGGTACCACCAAACATTGCCCATACTGGTGATTCTAGCTATCGAGTGGTAGGCGGCGGTTTTGATTTGTACTTTCCCGGTACCTAATGATACTGAGCTTATGGACCCTTTGTGTATCTTCTTAGAACACATCTCTACTTGTATACTTTGTCATTTAAAATTTCTTTTTAGTTAAAATAATTTTTTTAAATTCAGGATATATATATGTGTGAGTGTGTCTGTCTGTCTGTATATATGTATATGTATGCATATATGTTATATAGAGAGATATTTATGATATCTGATAATTAAGTGTATGAACTCATCTGAGAAAAAGCACGCTACCCACCTCATTGCTGAATATCATCATGGTCACCTTTGAAATACTCCCCTTAAGAAGCTATGTACTGCTGTCAGTGCCTAGTTTACCCTTTAAAGCAATTTTGGAACTTTTTCTGGAATAACTCAGAGCTGTCATTGTAGGGCACACAAAAACGTGCAACAACAGTAATGAACACCACTCAGCAAGGTACCGCCACAGATCAACATGAACACAGCTGTGAGACACTGATCGGTCTGCGCAATGCTGCTGGTGTAAACTCATGGAGGAAAGGTCATGAACTTAGCCTTGTATTGGTGCATAGCTTCCCCAGGGGCGTACTTTGAAGGTGACCGTGATGATATTCAGCAGTGAGATTATGTAGCACTTTTTCTAGGATGAGTTCATGAAATTAATTCTCAGACCTCATTATATATACTTGTGTGTACACACACACACACACACGGTGCCAAAAAATGTATACACACTTTATGAAAGGAAAAAATATATATTAAATTTGTAATATTCAATTCACACTTTGACTTCTGCAATTACAAGAGATGCTCAATGTGACTTGTGTTCATCTTTTGCCATTGGAGTAGATTATTACAATTTTAACACAGTCTTTGTGTATGCATTTTTGGCACCCTCTTTTTTTTTACATATACACTTATATACGTATATTTTTTCAAATGTTTTCTTCCATTCTTTGAGCTGTCTGTTATTTGTCTAATGGTGCTCTTTGAAGCACAAATGCTTTCACTTTTACAGAATTTGAAATATCTAACTTTTGTTGTTCATGTTTTTAGTGTCAAATCTAAGAATTCATTTCTAGCTTCGAAGTCATGAAGATTTTTCCATAAATTTTCTTCGATGACTCTTATAGTTTTAGTTCTTGTACTTATCTTTTCGATCCACTTTGAATTAATTTTTTAAATATGTGAGTTAAGGGTACAAATTTATACATTGCCTGTGATTGTCCACATGCATGCCATTGATTCAGCATTTAAATAAAGGGCTAACTCTTCCTCCTTGAATGAACTTGGCAACATTGTAAAAATTCATTGACCGAAGTCACATGTTTTCTACATGGGTACTTCATTTCTATTCCACTGATCTGTATGTATGTACCATACTGTTTTGATTACTAATGCTTTACGGTAAAATCCGGAGTAGGGAAATGTGAGTTATCCTACTTGGCTTTGCTTATCCAAGAATTTTTTGGCCATTTTGAGTTCCATATAACCCCACATGACTTTTAGAATCAGCTTGTCAGTTTCTACAGAGAAGTCAGCTGAGAGTCTTGTATAGATTAATCTACATTGAAAAAATGAATGCAGATCAATTTGTAAAATACTGTCATCTTAACAGCATGAAATCTTCTGATTCATGTGCATAGCACATCTTGCTATTCATTTAGATCTTCCTTCAACAATACTGTGTAATTTTCAGTAAAAATATTGCACTGCTTTTTCAAATTTATTTTTAATTTTTTATTTCTTTTGAGGATATTGTAAAATGAAGTGTTTTCTTTCTTTCTTTCTTTCTTTTTCTTTTTTTTAGTTTTTGGCTGGGGTTGGGTTTGAACCCACCACCTCCGGCATATAGGGCCAGTGCCCTCCTCCTTTGAGCCACAGGCACTGCCCTGAAGTTTTTTATTAATTTTATTTTTCAGGTGTTCACTGCAGGTGTACACAATTGATTATTGTATATTGATCTTATGTCTTGAAAGTTTGCTGAAATATTTATTGGTTCTGTTAGTTATTTAGTAATATTTTTTATGTACAAGATAATATCATCAGCAAATAGAGAAAAGTTTCCTATTCAATATAGAAACATTTCTTTTCTTGCCCAATTGCCCTGGATATAATACCCAGTGTAATGTTGAGTAGAAAAGGTAAAAACAGAGCAGACAGGGAAAGAAGGAGGGAGAGGTGGGGAAAGGAAGAGAAGAGAGAGGGAAGGAGCGAGGGGGGTGGGGTCTTGGTGTGTGCCACAACTTTTGGGGGCAAAACACGATTGTAAGAGGGACTTTACCTGACAAATGCAATCAGTGTAACCTGGTTTCTTGTACCCTCAATGAATCCCCAACAATAAAAAAAAAAGAAAAGGTAAAAACACATACTCTAGTCGTGTCCCTCATTGCACAGAATGTATACTACAGGATTTCGACAGGTGCTACTTATCCACCATAGGAATTTCATTTTTATTCTTTTAAATTTTTGGTAGATTTTTCTTTTGTGGTAGAAAAATTTTATTTTATTTTATTTTTTCATTGATAATTCAATCTTTTCATTTGTTGCAGGGCTATTCATACTGTTTATTTTTTCTTGAGTCACTTTTGGTAGATTGTATCTTCCTAGAATTTATTGATTTTGTCTCATTTATTAGTTTTATGGGGGTGTGACTGGCTGTAGTTTCCTTTATAATCCTTTTCATTTCTGTGAGGTTGATGGTAGTATTTTCTCTTTCAATTCTAATTCTCGTCCTTTGAGTCTTTCCTGTTTTGTTTTCTTGACCAAGGTAGCTAGTTTTTTGATTTTTTCAAAGAACCAACTTTTATTGTTGCCACTTTTCTGTATTATTCATGACCTCTATTTCATTAATTTCTGTTGTACCATTTGTTATTCACTTTTGTTTTTTTACTTTATTTAGGTTGAGTGTGGTATTTTTCATTTATCTTTTCATTCTACTGATGATGACTCTATAATGTCTTTTGCAGAGCAGAACTAAACTCTATTCTTAATATGGACAGTTATAGTAACAAATCTCCTTCTAAGCAGTTTCTTTCTTATCTGTATCCCACAAGTTTTTGTATGTTGCAATGTTGCATCTTTATTTTCAGTCATCTCAACGTATTTTCCAATTTACCTTTTTTATTTTTTTTGAGACAGAGCCTCAAGCTGTCACCCTGGATAGGGTGCTTTGGCATCACAGCTCACAGCAACCTCCAATTCCTGGGCTCAAGTGAGTCTCCTGCCTCCGCCTCCCAAGTAGCTGGGACTACATGCGCCCACCACAACGCCTGGCCATTTTTTGGTTGCAGCCGTCATTGTTGTTCGGCAGGCCTGGGCTGGATTCGAACCAGCCAGCTCAGGTGTACGTGGCTGGCGCCTTAGCCCGTTGAGCCACAGGCGCCAAGCCCCAATTTACCTTTTGATTTCTTCTTTACCTATTGAAATTTGGGGGAGTGTGTGTTTTATTTGTTTCCCAAATGATTTTTACTGTTATTGACTTGTAATATCAATCTTTTATTTTGGGAAAATATATTTGCTATCTTTTTAAATTTACTGAGATATGTTTTATGGCCCAGAATAAAATGCTTCACGAAGATCATTCCATGTGTTTTGGAGCAGAATATACACACTCTTGTTGTTAAAGTGATCCATAGATAACCACTGGGTCTTGTTGGTTTTTAGAATTCTCATTGCTCACATTTTAAAAATATTCAGAAGTGAGGATGATATTGAGACTCTAAGTGGAGTCTCATTGGATGACTTTTAAATATCCTGTAATTTATTGTGTGTATGTTCCAGTTCCTTAGCATTTGATTTTAAGATAACTGTAGATTCACTTGCAATTGTAAGATATATCACACAGAAAGATGCCGTGTAACCTACACCCAATTTTCAACTTGCATATCTATGCTATCATATCAAAATTTGCAAAGTGACATGGATAAAATCTGTCCTTATCTTCAGATTTCACCAGTTGTAAATGTGCTCATTTATGTAAGTACTCATATATGTGTGAATATACAAGTATTTGGTTATATGCAATTTTATCATGTATAGATATTTAAAAGTTAATACTCAGGTTCAGCACCCATAGTTCAGTGGTTAGGGTGGTGGCCACATACATGAAGGCTAGTGGCTTCAAACCCAGCCCAGACCTGCTAAACAACAACGACTACAACAAAAACAACAAAAAAATAGCTGGGTGCTGTGGCAGTCTCAGCTACTTGGGAGGCAGAGGCAAGAGAATTGCTTAAGCCCAAGAGTTTGAGGGTGCTGTGAGCTGTGACGCCACGACACTCTAAAAAGGGTGACATAGTGAGACTCTGTCTCCAAAAAACAAAAACAAGTAAAAATTAAAATTAAAAAAAGTTAATATTCACATGGCATTTTTTCCACACTTTTACTCATTTTGTTGCATTTGAAGCACGTTTCCTCAAGATAGTAAACTGGTGGGTTTTTAAACCATTTCCATTTGAATTAGTTGTGGATAAGTTAAGTCATAATTCTGTCACTTTTATTATTTTCTGTTTATTTTGTTTATATCTGTTTCTCAGTTTTCTGTTTTTCTTGCATTCCTGTGTCACTTACAATCTTTTTATTCAGGATTTCATGGTGATTTCTTTTTATTTGTCAGTTTTCTTGCGTTTGCCATTTCTAATACTTTTTTGTGTGGTTGCTATAGCTAAACCTACAAACACGAAAAGAGCTATGGAGGTACAGTTACACTGTTAGATGTGTGAAGAGATAATAAATCACAGCATAGCACATCAGTGGTTCACCCCTTTGAGTGCTAGGTAGGAAGTTATTCCCGTTTAAGTCCATCCATTTTCTCTTATCAATTTTAAAATAAAATTATTTAATTATTCTTTTATAAGTATTGAGTACCACATTAGATGCCATTATATTTTTTTCTTCAACCATAATAATTGAAAAGATTCATAAAATTGATTTGAAAAGATTCAATAAAGACAGGCTATCATTTCAATTCCTACTCTTGAGCTTTTTTGATGGTCTTCATTTTGCTGACGTTTTAAGACTTCTATTGTAATTTTCTTTCTACTTAAATAATTTGTTTCGGCTATTATTGAAACATTTGCTATCCACAGATTCTCTTGGTTTTCTTTTGTCTGATCACATTTTTATTCCACTTGACGTGAAGCTGACGGCCTTTTTCCTTACATACTTGAAATAACATGTCAATCATTTTTGGCCTTCATCTTTTCAGGTGACAAATCTGTTGTCCTTTGAGTTGCTTTTCACTTTGATAGTAACTCGTGTTACCACTCTGGCTCTTTTTTTGGACTTTACCTGGCTTCTTAAATCTGTGGGCTTATGGCTTTTACTACAGTTGGAAGTTTCCACTGTTAATTCTTTGGATTTTTTTAGTTCCTCTCTATCTCTCCTGTCCTGTAGGACCCTAATACAGAAATGCTAGTTCTTTTCTTATTGTCTTGCTGGTCCCTAAATTTGTCTTCTCTCTCTCTCGCTCTCTCTCTCTTCTTTTTTTTTTTTTTTTTTTTTTGTAATTTTTGGAATATATTCTCTGTTGCTCAGTTTATTCAAATTCAATTAATCCACCACTGATGTTTTCATGTGTCCTTTTTACTCTACTTGCTGACCCAGTATTAGTCAATCAATCACGCCTATGTAATAAATCCTCCCCACAAAAACTTTGAACCTCGGTGGCACCTGTGGCTCAAAGGAGTAGGGCGCCAGCCCCATATGCCAGAGGTGGCGGATTCAAACTCAGCCCCAGCCAAAAAAACTGCCCAAAAAAAAGAACTCTGAACCTGGGGGTCAGCTCAGCTCCCCAGGCTGGCAGTGCTTCACACTTATTGCCACACAGCACTCACAGGAAGGTCATGTGTCCTGAAGACAATGGAAGCTCAACATTTAAAATCCTCTTAGGTCTCACCTTACATGTCTCTTCCTTTTTCTGGTCCTGATTTATAACCTTTCCCTGTAATAAGCAGCATTTATGAGAATATTAGCATTCAGTGAGTTCTATCCAACTCTCTGGTGAACCATTGGCAGTGGTTTGGAGATAACCCTGAACTTGAAGTTGGGGGCAGAAGTAAGAGTTATATTAGAACAGTGGTCTCAACCTTCCTAATGCCAGGACCCTTTAATACAGTTCCTATGGTTCGTGACCGGTAGGTTAAGAATCACTGTATTAGAAGCACTCTTGTCTCAAGCTTTGTACTGGCACTCAAACCCTGCACAGTTTGGATCAGAAGTTGTTAGCAGACTTCAGTCTGAATGAGCCTGCACTTTGCCAAATGCTAAGTAAATGTGGTTTCATCAAGTCTTTTGTTACTCCAAAGAGTTGTTTTCATGTTTTTCTTCTAGGAACCAAAATTGGAAGAATTAGCCAACTGAATCTGTACAATATGAACACGAGACAAGTGGACTGTTTTGCCTCTCTCTACCAAAATTGAGAAGTCTCAGCCACTGTCATGAGCCAGGCCTCTTATCAAGCTTGCAATCTCGATGACCATAAAGCTTCTGATAAAAAATAAACAGATGTATTTCAAAAATATTCCATACTTCCATTCGATAAATTCCCCAGCAAGCAGATGCCTATTTTAATTCTGTGCAAGTTGCCCATATTTGGGAAAATTGGAGGTTTTATTAGTGAAGTGTGAGAAAATCATCCTGGAGAAGCCCACACATTCTCTGGCCCAGAGCTCCACAGGGCTTGCAAACATATTCAGGCCAGGGGTGAGAGATTTTTATTTCATGACATAGAAATTCTATGGAGGGCTGTGATACTTAGATTGAGCATTAGTCACACATTAACTAACCATGGAGACAGGTTCTGAGAAATGCATCCCTAGAGGATGGCTGTGGGAACATCAGAGCGTGTATTTCAACAAAGCTAGAGGGCACAGCATGTAGCTCCCCTGGGCTCCAGGCTACCAGCCTGTGCTGTTGTTGCTGTCCTGGAGACTCAGCCTCTAGAACACAGGGGTGAGTACAGGTGTATTTAAATGCATTTAAACATGGAGAAGGAGCATCAGAATCTGACAGGACCACTTTTACGCATATAATCCAACTTTGACTGAAATGTCAGATATCATTGTGTAAAACAAAAATACAATAAATAATTAAAAATAAACACAATATGCCAAACATGTAACTGATTACATTTAATAAAAACAAAAATTGATGATCATAAAATTGAATCAGTATGATCATAAAATAGTCGCAAATTAAAGAAAATTTTGGAAAGGTTTTAAGTGATTAATTAAAACTAATTGTTTTTATATTTTGCATACATATGTAGTAAATATTTTACATATTCAATAATACATCTCATAAATTTTTTCATTCTTATAAATATAACATTAATTGAAATCAACTAGTAATTTTTTGTTGTTGTTGCAGTTTTTGGCCAGGCCAGGTTTGAACCCACCACCTCTAGTATATGGGTCTGGTGCCCTACTCCTTTGAGCCAAGGTGCCACCAGAAATCAACTAGTAAATTTATGTGTACATATATGTACACCACACATACGTATCTGTAACTGTGTGTGCATGTGTATAAAATATAGTTGCAAGCATCCTAATATTGACTCAAGCCTACATGATTTCCGTAATTTATTTTAATACCTCTAGATGATGTGTGTCTAAAGCATTTACCTAATCAAACTGTATAGTGGAAAACATAACCACGTTATTAAACTCACTTTGGGACATGGTTTTCCTCTCTTTACACAGACTTTTTTTTGCAAAACCTGCAGTGTTGTCCACGTACAGAATAATTTTCTAGGCGACAAATTTTTCTCAGTCACTAATCCTTAGTAAGTATAAAATAACGTTTTCCTTCAGAATTCTGAAACTCTAATGTACCATAAACATTTTATTAACCAGAACATCATCTGAAGTATCAACATTTATTAAGTTATTAACTAAAATAAAAAAATAAATAATGAGTAGAGTAAGTCTTCAAATTGAATATCTAAACGAAGAGATCAAACCCCAGGAACTCAAATATTTTAAACTCCATAAAATATTTACATAAATCCATTATCTAATCATTTCAATTTATAGAACACTGTAGACATTAATATAAGTGGCATCTCCTCTACCCTATGGCTATGGCTACATTTGCCTGTTGCTTTTAAATATTATTGAGTTGGAGCAGTGTGTATTAATTTGTCAGTTATAGTTTATGTTCAACTGAACTGAATGCTTATGCTCCTGTTTAATGAGTAAAAGTAAGTCTTTGTTTAACATAGTATGAAATAGAGTAGGTAATATAAAATTCAATGCCTAGGGTCCAGATATTCGTGATTCTTAAGTTTTGTTATGTTATGAACACAGCATTCTAATAATAATAACATTTATAAAGTGAAGCAGAGATGGGGAGTCTATTTTAATCGAAAACTGTCTATAAGATTTTCATGGCCCAGCCAAAGATAAAGTTCCAAAATCAATTAGATTTGGTTATTTCCAAAATTCTTTGCTCTGTGAGCAAATAAAGCACCCTTATGAAATGCTAACAAAAGCAAAAGTTAAGCACTTCCTCTCTGCACGTGTCCTGGGATCTGCTACTTTGAAGGAATGCTTTCCAAACCTTTCCACCCCTGTTAAACCCAAGTGTCAGCAGGAGGCCGAGCTGACCAACGGAGACCGCACGGCCGTGGAGGTCAACCCCATGACCGCAGCTGCAGGATTCCGGGTCTGCCCTTTGCTGTTGAGATCGCCACCATTTGACACATGTCTTTATCACATTCTCTATGTCAGGAGCTCTCAAAGCATTTTCCTCGAGATTGATGAAATGAATAAAATGAATGAATAAATAAGGCTGCTGTGTTGTTGGTATATTTTCTGCAGCTTTCCTTGATCCTTTAACATGCCACGATTCCTTGTGAATCACCAAAGGAAAAGGGACACAGACGTGTCTGTAGCAGGTGTTTTCAGCTGCCCACCCAGTGAACCCTCTTCAGCAGCTGCTGGGAAGAAAGCCCTTTCCAGCCCCGTGCAGTGCGGCCCCTCCCTCCTCCCGGAGGACTTTCTCCAGCAACAGAGGGAGAAGGGAGGGGGACTGGCAACCCAGGGGCCTCCCTGCCCTCCTGCTGTAACCGTGGGGTCTCTGTGCAGCTTCTGACAGGCAAGATCCCTGCCGGCCAATCCGGGGACTCGTTCCACAATGCACGTGGGGGTGGCTGAGCCCAGGACAGCCAATCCGAGGACTAGCTCCACGATGCGCGTGGGACTGGAGAATTCCTGCGGCCAATCCAGGGACTCGCTCCACGGTGCACGTGGGATTTGCGGAGCCCGGGCAGCCAATCCGGGGACTCGCTCCATGATGCACGTGGGACTGGCTTCACAGTGTTTCTTGTTTTATTTTCTCTCCTCTCCTTGTCTCACTTTCACGATGTTTTCATGTTTCACTATGTTAGCTTTGAGATCACCCCAAAAAATTCATTTCTTTTGTAAACTCCCAGCACATATAGATGACAATGGAAGCCATAATCTTCTCTTCTGATGACAGTAAGATGGTGGGTCAACTCACCACGTCAAATTAGTTATTATGAAACAAACAATGTCTATTCATGTCCAAGATTTTTAAAACCAAATCAGTTGTCCCATTGTATTATTTTGTATTGAGCTGTGTTCTTAAATGCCCACAATTATTTTAAAGGGCACCTTGCTACTAGGAAAAATTGCAACAGACTGAATAAGTTATTAACCCAGTTATTTTTGGCACCTATTGGATATTTGAAGATTTTCACACATATATCCCTGAATTGAAAAACTGTGAATTACTTTTATAAGCATCACCTGTATTTATGACAGAGAATGGAAGGTATAAAGATTAAATTATTCAGAGAATAAAAAGCCATCATTTCACAAGGAACAAATGTGTGTGTTGACAAGATATATGTAGACTTTTAAAAATGCCATATAGTTTTGAGCCAATTAAAGTAAGTTTTTTAGTCTGTCTACATTTTTACACCTGTCAAAATGTGGTTGAATTGAAAATGCGTACCTTAAAGAATTTTGAAATTTATTATTCCTCTTAGACTGATAGCAAGATCTATAGTATAATGAAATATTCTGATTGGCATAATTTGGGACAGGAATAATTCCTCAGAGATCAACTTCAGCCAAGATGATTTATAATGATGTAGAAACAAGTTAATCTACAAAATTGATAACATAAAAAACCACTAAGAATGAATGATAGATTAATACATATATTTTAATTTAAAATGTTCTAAAACTACATGTCTAAATAAATCAGATGGAGATGGTGTACATCTAATTGTATATTTGTAGACTTTATTTGTGCTTTTTTTTCTAGGTGTGTTTTTCTGCTTTAATTTGTAAAAGGTTTTTATTTTTATAGTAATGAATTATATATTAAATAAAGGAAAGTCAGAGCATAGAAAACAAAGAAGAATAACACAGTCCAGAAGAGACAATAATTGTGTGAACACATTAGTTGTCTTATTTGAACAGCAAATCCAATGTTTATACCTCACAATGTGAGAAAGAGACCACAAGGAAATTAAACTGGGATAAAAAAGCAAAATAAGAAAAATTCTGCAATACATCAGTATTACAGAAAATTTAGGAGCTTAGATAAGATAAAAGCAGTGAAAAATGATAGAGAGTTTTTAAGGAGACCTGGAAAATTGAATTTACATCTGTGATGTTTGAGAACCATTAGAATAATGCTTGCTTTTCTGGCATAGGCATAGATAATGTTTTATGATAGCAGGAACATAGAAGGAAAGGAAAAAAAAAATTTTAATTTGGTGTATTGAGTTTTATGCCTAGTATTTTGAGAAATATATTTTGTTAATGCGTGTGTCAAAGCCACTGAAACAAAAGTGGATAGAAAATTCCCTAAGTGTGCCTATGGGGAGAAAATGCAAACAAGCAGAATCCAGCTGGCAGAAGTAGCCAAAACATATGAATTTTTTTTTACTTATATATAAAAGCCAGTTGGCATAGAAAAATATGAGATTTGTGTTTTGTTAAAAATTACCTGTTTTTTATAATGTGGTTGATGCTATAACTGGAAAAAACTTGAAGCATCGATATTCTCACATAATAATAAAATTAAAGGGCAAAACTATGTGAGCACAGGGGTCCTAAAAATACATGCTTAACGCAGGGAACTGATTTTGGCCCTAGCAAATTTACTGACATGACTGAGCTTGAGTTTGCCTGGTATCAAGCAGGACACAGGTGGGTCTTTCCCAAGATAGTATGTGGCACAAGAAACCCTGCCTTATAAAGCTGTGACCAAAATGTTAAGTCCTCAGTATAAAGATGGGTGAGCAGCAAATCAGCGTCATTCCACGTTCCCAGGAAATTGTGAATAAAGTTGACTTGATACTAAACATATTAAAGAAAAATCATGAAAGATTATAGCAACAGTTTATGCATTGTTTTAAAGGTACAGCCCAAGCTTAACGTTGGGCTCAAAAAACCCTCAGGCAAAGAATTACTATCGAGTGGTCCCAGAATGATGGTGCCAGTAGGAGACTCAGAAGCAAATTCAAATCCTCTTTGATCAATTCTCTTCCCTCTAATCCTCAAAAGTGCACAAAAATACTTTTCTAAAAAAATTGTTATTTAAAAATATCTAAATATACCAGGAAATGATACTCTATCATTCATTTATAAAAAGAGCAGAAAAAAAGCATGAACAGATTCACAGAGACTTCTGTTACTATAAATAGCAATGGTAGATTATAAAATAAATATGCTTAAAAAAAGAAAAATATGAATATGTTTTTGAGAGACTAAGCAAATGACCTAGCAAGTTCGAAAAGTAGTTTGCATAAAAATATATTATTTTAAATTAAAGAGTCAATGATGAACACAACAGATTAGACACAGTTAAGGTGAGAGCTAATAAAATATTCCGGAATGAATTACAGATAATCTGAAAAGATGTAACATGGACAGAATCAATAAAGAGAGGAAAGTGTGGTTTGCATTTAATGCATATTCTGATAGGAGGGGGAAATAGTGGGAAAGGACATTAAGTGAAGGTATTTTGGATGAAATTTCTCTAGACCTTTTAAAGAAACAGGCCTGTATGTTAAAAAAATGTAGTTAATCATAGTAAGCTGCAGGAAGATAAATCTGGACCTAAATATTAATATCTCATAGAAAAACTACAAACAAACATCAGGCAGAAAATACTTTGCATGGGGCTAGAAAAAAAATCAAAATGCTTATAATTATCTTGAAATCTGAAAGAATGAAAGGTAAAGACACAATGTAATTCATTGAGAGTAAAAAATTCCATTCTAGAATTCTCAGCCAAGAAAGATATTCATTATTTTATGGCCAAATAAGAAGATTTTGACCAGCAGAACACCACTTCAGAAACTCCACCCACTTTGGCACAACTAGAAGTTCAAGTCCAGTCTTCTTGGTTCCTGGGTAGCCGGTACCCTCACTGGCCATCACACCGGGTGTTCCCGCACTTTCTGGCTGTGGGTGGTGCCATTCCTCTCTGGGGGCCGGCATTCCATGCTTACCATCATCAGCTCTCTGCTGTCTGTCCCTCTTTTCTACCCTGTTCCTGGCCATCTTTCCTCTAGAGCGGGTTTTAGCTTTTAGATATTATATTTTATGTAAAAAATAATGGTCACAGTAGCTTCTATCTCCTAGTCTATCTTTGTGCATTACACATGTGTTTTATGAGTGTAATTGTTATTCTACAATAATCAAAACAAATAAGAAGACATTTTTAAAAATACGATTTGTACAAACCACTAACTTGTCTTTAAATTTTCTCATTATTTTCTATTTCATTTCATTTCATTATTTCATTATTTTTAGAGATAAGGACTTATTGACAGAGTTGGCCCTGTACTCCTGTGCTCAAGAAAGCCTCCGGCCTCAGCCTCCTGAGTAGCTGGGATTATAGGTGTGTGCCACTACACCCATATATTACTAGTCTGTTTTTACATATATTTATTTTGCATTGACATATTTTATCAAAAACTAGTGCAAAAAAACAATGTGTTATACCATATACGGGCAATTAGAGATTGTAAATACATATTTACTCATTCTACCCAAACACTTGAAAACAAGGCCATGCATTGCTGTTATTGTAGCGGGTCAATATTAATTCCAGTCAACCTTTGCCTTGTGTGAAGTATTTCCTGATTCAATTCTTAACAAGAACCATAAAAAAATTCAGTTTCTCTAATTTTTCAGTATTAAGAAAATTGTAACATAACCAGTTAATGTAGAGCTGAGTTCAAACCACATCCATTTTACTGGAAGTTAATGATATTTTGTTCTTATACAAGTAACAAAATGTCTACATAATTCCTTGAGTTTTTTTCAAGCAATTAGGATAACCACTGAGAACTGGCAAACAACTACAAAAATAAAAATTCCTTTTAGAAAACGTGAGAATGCATGGAATACTTTGCAAGCCTTGGTACTGGATCTAAAACACGAGCTATTCAAATTGGGTATATATAAGTATTTTTAATATAAGGTATACTACATGTACAATTAGCACAATTTTTATCACATTATAAATAATTGAAAGTTATCATGCAATACTTTAATATATCTTTGTGTCTGTAAATGGCTTAGATTTAACTCAACATCAGTCTTTAAACATGTATCAAATCAAGGCACTTCAATTCAGTGAAACCTTGCTGGATATTGGATGAGAGCAGGTATTGTTATTATAATCCCATGCACTCATAAAAGTATATCATATTACTCATAACCAGCCCTTCAAATTCTATTCCTATTTTGGTATTTTAGATAAGATAAGTTTGAAACACTTGAATTCATAGACAGAATCTGAATAGTTTTTAAAATGTCAATGAAATGCCATTTCTTCATGCCTGAATAACTCAAAATTGGCTAAAGTGCTTCTCTTCAAACTTCTGAAGCATTTTTTATCTAAATTCTAAGAACAATCACAATAGGTTTTAACTATAAATGTGAGAATATTGTAAATGTCAGGGTAGATAAATTTTAAAAATAATTGTCTAGTCAAAATTTCATCATAGTGAAATCGTGCTAAATTTTTTTAAAGTAAATATAACTATAGACATTTAAGTCAAGAGTCTGTGGAATTGTTCTAAAGTCTGAAATCTAGTTTCATATGCAATACATATGTAAATATGCCTATGAAATTAATATATATGCACTATCTCAAATAGTTGAGAGCTTATTTTATCAAATACACTCAATTATATGAAACACAAATTACTTATAGGCCCATGTGTTTAAAACAAATAGAAAGTCAGTTGTGCTTGATTCTACACTTCTATTGCTAGAATTACTGGACCTATGACAATCTGAAGAATGATTTAGGTAAGTTTATTTCTCATGTAATCACAAGACCAGGGCAAAGTAGTTTTATATCTGAAAGAAAAAGAAATCCATATATTATTGTGAAAGTCCAAATCATTAGTAACTTGGATAACAATAGGAATAAAAAGTACCCCCAAATGCCTAGTTACTAGCCATAAATTTATAGTGACCACATAATCAAAGGGCTTGACTGTGTGAACTTTCATATTTTCAGACACAGAGCACCCGCCACTCCTCTCTGCTCTTTCTAGAAGACACAGCCCCTCATTGATCTCAGTGCAGTCGTCAGATGCTCTGCTGTTTCTTTGTAACTGCTTTTCTCTTTAGCTCTTGAAGTAAAGAGAAATTACATTTAAAAAATAAAATACAAGGTGGCGCCTGTGGCTCAAAGGGGTAGGGTGCCAGCCCCACATTCCGGAGGTGGTGGGTTCAAACCCAGGCAAAAAAAGATTGATAATAATAAAATAAAATACATGCAGACTATACGCACAGGGTGCAAACAAGTTAAGTTTTCACCAAGTGGGTTTGGAACAGCTTTTCTAATGTTGGAAAGGTTATACACACTTTAGTGTGTGTTTTGAAAGTAAGTTTTCCAGGTGTCACCTAAAGTTCCACACTTGTCCCTGAAGCCAAATCGGTGGGAATGAAAAAACAGGACAAGTAGTTTGAGAAAAAAAGAAAGAAATGTATTCAATTGCCAGCAAATAAGGAGAAAGGCATACTAGCATCTGGAACAACGACCATCCCACCTTCACACAGAAATATGGGACTCTTTAAAGGGGGTCTTCAGAGGTTGGCTTAGGTCTATCTGACCAGTGTCCCATATTGTGACTTTGGGCTATTGTTGTTAACTGTGGTTGGGGGTTTGGGTCCACTTTATTCCCGGTGAAGATGATCTCCTGACTTTGGACAATTCTGCTGAGCCATCTCCTGTGATTTAAGATACTAGAGACAAAAACCAAAGAACATTGTTCTGCCCCTTTGATTAGTGGCCTGGGGCAGGAATGCAGGTTTTAATTCTCAAAAGGGGTGGGCAGTTTTAATGAGATAAGTCATAATACAATTTCCCTTTTTCAGATCTTTACCTCTGTTACAAAAGTGAGACACAAAATGGTGGCAGTGACACATTTAAAGTCTGCTATGCTTTGAATATACTTTCTAATGAAAGGGTCTTTATATCCTTGACCTCATAAATAAAATAAAGAACAAAGACCATGTGATTCTATCAATTAATGCAGAAAAAGCTTTTGATGATATCTACCATCCTTTCATAATTAGAACACTTAAGAAAATAGGCTTAGATGGGATATCTCTTAAATTGATAGAGGCCAACTACAGCAAACCCACAGCCAATATCACATTGAATAGCATAAAATTGAAAACATTTCCACTCAGATCTGGAAGTAGACAAGGATGCCCATTGGCACCACTGCTATTTAACATAGTAATGGAAGGCCTATCCATTGCAATCAGGCAAGAGAAAGGGATCAAGAGTATTCAAATGGCGTCAGTGGAGGTCAAACTCCCACTCTTCATGGATGACTTGATTTTATACCTGGTAAAACCCAGGGACTCAACTGCAAAGCCTTTGAAGTGAACAAGGAATATAGCAGTGTCTTGGGAGACAAAATCAGCATTTACCAATCAATAGCTTTTATCTATGCCAACAATAGTCAAGCTGAAAATATGGTCAAGGATTCTGTTCCTTTTATAGTAGTGCCAAAGAAGATGAAATATCTGGGAATTTACCTAACAAAGGAAGTGAAAGATCTCCATAATGAGAACTGTGAAACCCTGAGAAAAGAAATAGCTGAAGATGTTAACAAATGGGAAAACATACCATGCTCGTGGCTGGGAAGAATCAAAATTATTAAATTGTCCATACTACCCCAAGCAATCTAAGATTTAATGCAATACATATTAATACACCAATGTCATACTTTGAAGAACTTGAAAAAATAGTACTTCATTTTATATGGAATCAGAAAAAATCTAGAATAGCCAATACATTACTTAGAAATAAAAACAAATCTAGAGGCATCATGTTACCAGACTTCAGGTTATACTACAAATCTATAGTGATCAAAACAGCTTGGTACTGGCAAAAAAATAGACATAGACTTATGGAATAAAATAGAGAATCTAGAGATTACCCCAAGCACACATTGTCATTTGATCGTTGATAAACCTAACAAAAACCTACATTGGGGAAAAGAATTCCTATTTAACAAATGGTACTGGGAGAACTGGCTAGAGACACGTAGAGGCCTGAAACTGGACCCTCACCTTTTTGTTATTTACTAACAAAAATTGACTCTTCCTGGTAAAATATTTAAACTTAAGACATGAAACTACAAACATATCAGAAAAGACTACAGAGAAAACACTTGAAGGAATCAGCCTGGGAGAATATTTTATAAGGATGACCCCCTGGCAATTGAAGCAACACCAAAAATATATTACTTGGATTGGATCAAACTACAAAGTTTCTACATAGCCAAGAGCACAGTAAGTAAAGCAAAGAGCCAGCCTTTAGAATGGGAGATTTGGGCAGGTTATGCTTCTGACAAAGGTCTGATAACTAGAATCTACACAGAACTCAAATTAATAAGGAAAGCACAAACAATCCCATTTCTTTGTGGGCAAGAGACTTGAGTAGAAACTTCTCTGAAGATGACAGGCACATAAACACTTAAAAAAATGCTCATCATCTTTAATCATCAGAGAAATGCAAATCAAAACCACTTTGAGATTTGACCTAACTCCAGTATGATTAGCCCACATCATAAAATCTCCAAGCTGCAGATGTTGGCATGCACGTGGAGAGAAAGGAACACTGTTACTCTGCTGGTAAAGGATTGCAAAGTAATACCGCCTTTTTGGAAAGAAGTATGGAGAATTCTCAAGGAACTAAAAGTTGACCTACCATTTGATGCCACAATACTTGTTATCTACCCAGATGAACAAAAATCATTTTACAACAAAGACATTTGCACCAGAGTGTTTATTGCAGCCCAATTGACAATAGCCAAGTCGTGGAAGCAGCCTGAATGTCCATCAATCCATGAATGGATAAACAGTTTGTGATATATGTATACCATGGAATACTATACAGCCACAAAAGAGAGAGACTTCACACCTTGTTTTGTTTACCTGGATAGAGCTGGAACATATTCTTCTTAGTAAAGTATCTCAAGAATGGAAAAAAAAAAAGCATCCAATGTACTCAATACTATTATGAAACCAATATAGATACACTTACATATTTAAACAAATGATAAAACACAAAAATAGTCCCGAAAGAAAGAGGGGAGAAGATAGAAAGTGGAGGGAGGGCATTTGGTGGGATTTTACCTAATGTGCACAATGCAAGGGTACATTTCAAAACAACTAAGAGTATATTATAAATATCTCAGAAAAATAACTAAGTGAGGTGATAGTTATGTTAATTATTTTTTTAAGCATTCCACATTGTATATCAAATCATCACATTGTACCCCATAAATGTATACAGTGATGATTTAATAAAAATTAAGTTTAATAAAGGGATCAAATACATATAAATGCATTGAACCATAATTGATTTCTAGGAATTAATCTCAGAAAAGTACTCTGATAAAAATGCCATGTGAGAGGGATATTTGATGAGGCCATGTTGTTATGAAAACTTATGTTTTAATCATACAGTAAAATTTCTTTTTTCTTTCTTTCTTTTTTTTTTTTTTTGTGAAGATGGGGTCTCACTTTTTTTTGCTCAGACTGGTCTCCAAATCTTGAGCTCAACCATAACACCTGCCTCAGCCTCCCAGATTATAGGCATAAGCCACTGCTCCTGACCATAAGGTAAAATTTTCAAAATAATGCTACGTAGTTAATGAAATCAGTAATAATGAGTATTTTTACATGAACTGAAAGAAAGATGCCTGTGATACATATTAAAAACAAATGAAGATTTACCTAAGTGTTTTCTTTAATTAAAACTCAATTTATTGTTTAAATTACCCAGAAAAAGTTATCAATAAGAATATAAAAATCATTTTTAGTCCCAGATTTCATTATATACACACAGTCAGTGTCACCATGTTGGTATTTTTCTTATTGTTACTTTTCTATTACCATAAGAATGTGAATTTCTTTAAAAAAAGGTGTCATATATTATTTAATTCAAATATTTTATGTCTGTAATATTTTACTTGAAATATATTATAGTTCAATTTTCAAGTAAATAATGGATATCTTTACTTTTATTTTATTGTAACATATAGCATGTTAATTCAATGCATTCCACTCTCTGATTACTGCATCAGAAACTCAAATGAGCCATTATTGCTAAGCATTAAAGATTGTGTGATTTTATATTCCATGAACAATAAAGGAAAACCTTGCACGTAAATATTGGCAGAGTTGTTCGATTATTTCTTTTCAATGTATTTCTGTAATTTGAATCTATGAGTCAACAAGGTGATGTTTTTCTGTCTCAGTATTATTGGAAATTATACAGACATGATGCATTTTTAGCTTATAAAAAGACCGAAACATATTATACTCCAAAGGGTTTGTAAAAATTAGTACTCCCAAGAGGATTTTTGCTCCACAATTTTTACAAAAACATAATAGTCATTTTTAATAAAAAAGTGATTGTGGGGCAGTGCCTGTGGCTCAAAGGAGTAGGACACTGGCCCCATATGCCGGAGGGGGAAAAAAGGTGTTGTGATATGCTGTTATGATTTTAATTTTCATTTTCTAAAATTTGTAATATTTCATATTTGCCTATTCAAGTTTCTATACAAGGTTTTCCTTTACTGTTGTTCTATACATTATTTGAGTTGGAAGTATTTCTATAAGTGGAATCTCTGAGTTAACATAGTAATATTTTTCTCTCATGGCCTTATTGAAATATACGGACATAATATCCTTTAGGTCTATGAAAGGCTGAAACATCCTGCACATTGTTCTGATCTTCTGCGCCTTTGTTCTGGGGTTAGTAGGTATGTGCAAAGCCATCCCCAAAGGCCACGGGAGCTGAGAGGAAGAAAGAGGCAGACAAATACAGTTTCTCAGAAAGAAAGTATTAATAATCCCAGGGACTTAAAAACAGAGCAGTCCTGAGTGGCTGGGAGAGAGTGGATTCCCACACCTGCTCTGCAGAAAGCATCCTCCATGCAGCAAGCATTTCAGGTAAAATCACCTGTGAGCATTGGGAAGGTGAGGTAAGAATCTATGCCTTATAAAAGTTCCTGTAAAGAAAAATTTGAGACTCTAATGTCTTTTTGGGGGATTCTGCTGAAATATAAAAAAGAAATAATACCAGGCGGCCCCTGTGGCTCAAAGAAGTAGGGCACCGGCTCCATATGCTGGAGGTGGCGGGTTCAAACCCGGCCCTGGCTAAAAAAACTAACAAAAAAAAAAAAAAAAAAAGAAAGAAAGAAAGAAAAAGAAATAAGACCAATTTCATACAATCTCCTCCATAAAACAAGATGAAACATTTCCCAATGTATTCTATGAAACCTGCATATTTTGATACTAAATAAAAGGGATTACAAAAAATAAAAAAACTACATATCAATATTCATTGTAAAGATATATTTAAAAATTATTAATCAAAACATAATAAGCCAGATTTGGCAATATGTAAAAGAATAATATTCCTTGCCCAAGTGTGGTTTAACCCTGAAATGAATATTTGGTATGCTATAAAATAATCAATTTAATGTAATTTTCACACAAACAACTAAAGTGAAATATAATTTCTTCAGCAAACTTAGGAAAATTATTGAATAAAATGCAATAATCATTATATTTAAATATGTAGCAAAATAGAAATATAAAAAAGGGCACCTAAAAAAACACCCATAGTGTAATAATTAATGATGAAAGACTAAACACCTTTTTCCAGAGACAAGAAACAAGGTATCTATTCTATTCTCACCATTTCTATGCAATATTGCAATATGGGTTCTGGAAAATACCAAAAAAGCAGAAATTTTGTTTTTAAGAAAACATACTATATTTTATGTAATGAATTTTACATTAAAAAAGCTATTGGAATTAATAAACAAATTCAGTATGATTGTAAGAAATTAGATCGATATGAAAACCAATTGTGTTTCTATTAGCAATAAAATTTTTTAAATAAATTACAAAAGAAAACTATTTACAATGTTACAAAAATATAAATATTTATGAATAAATTTGAGAAAAATATTCCAAGTTCTTTGCATCAAAACTTAAAACAGATTGCTGACAAAATTTTAAAAATATAAATTGTTGGAGAGATATACCATACTTACGGATTAAAGGATCTAATACTTATAAGGTCAATTTTATGCAAATTGATCCAAAAATTGAAGATGAGACCAACTAAATTTGCAGCACACAATTTTATAGAAATAGAGAAGTTGGTTATCATATTTACACAAAAAGTCAAAGGATGTAAAGTATCCAAAAACCCTTTAGAAAATAGCAAAGTTAAAGAGCATGTGCTACTATATTTTAAGGTTTATTATGAAGGTACAGTAAGCACCTCAGTATGGTTTCGTCATAAAAATAGGCATACAGACCCATGAAACAGAATGCAGAGTTCAGAAATAGCCTCAGACATGGACTGCCAATTGATTTTCAATACAGATGACAAGGGAATTAATATGAAAAAAATATATTCTTATTTACTAAAATTCAACAGCAAAAACTATGGAACCCCAAAGAAACATAAGAAAAAGCATCAATAACATTTGCCGAGGCAAAGATTTCTAAAAAGAAAAAACAAAACTTTTTTTCCTTAAATAGGCAAAAAATTCATGAAACACAAGTGGAACAACATAGATAAATAAAATTTGTTAAAGAATACAGTACAAAAATTGAGATTTGTTAAAAAAAATAGTATAGTAACTGAAAAGCACAGGCAATGGAAAAAATTGCTTCAAAATATATATCAAGGTGGGAATTCTTCTCTGGAATGTATTAGAAAAACAAAAACCTCAAAAAGAAAAATCACCCTATGGAGGAAAAAAACGTATTTCAACACACATTTTACTAAAAGAAATATTAATACTATACGCACAGCAATGAAGCATATTAATAGACGTTCGAACATTGTTCGTTATAAAATTACTAAAGCAAAACCCAATATATTCCTTCACACACCCACTAGAATTGTTGAAATCATAAAGTTTGGGGCATGTCAAGTGTTGCTAAGGATATGAAATAACACAAATTCAAACTCACCTAGAATTGTTGGTGAAATTGTTGAAAAGAGTTTGGTGACTTGTTTAAAAAGATAAAAGCACACCCACCATCTAATCTATAAATTCTATTCATAGGAGAAATACAAGATAAATGAAAATGCATTTTCAGAGAATAGTAGCACGTTCACAGTAGCTATTTTTCAGAGTCAAACACGCTCAGGTGACCATATTAAGAAACTTAGTATAATAAAAAGCAACCTGGTGATAAAATTGCTGATACGTGCAAAAATAAGCATATGTTTCAAAATAATTATGCTAAGTTCAAGAAATATAGATTGAAAAGGGGGTATATAGTGTACTATATATTTCCATTTATATAACATTTTATGAAATACGAATACAAAAATCAGAGCAATGGCAGTTTGAGAACAGGAGTTGAGAAGGTTGGTTAAGGAGGGTGGAGATACAGTGGGGCAGGGTGAATTAAAAAAATCTGCATTATCTTTATAGTGGTGATAGTTATAGGCTTATACCTGTGTCAATATTTATCACATTGTACATTGTTAAATAAGTGCATTTCATTACATATTTTTATAATGCAAAGCTGTACAAAGTTAACACAGGGTATCACAAATTAACCAAGACTGGTTGTGAGTTATTAATTGTTTAACCTGGGTTTGGGTACATTAGGGGTTAGCACACTCCACTTTACTTTTTACAAACTGAAAATTTCTTCTAATAAAAATGGATAAATGACTGTGACTTTTTCTTTCCATTTAGTCACATGTTCCCTCCAGTAGGAACTGAAACTTTATGATCACCTGGGCGACATGAGGGGTGACAAAGAAGCTCAAGCAGATGCCTATTTTGAATGCCGAAATAAGTATTTTCTTCACCTGTCCTTCCTGGTGTTTTTATCCGGAATTGCAGTCTGGTGAATTTTTTCACTTCCCTAACACTGGTTCAGGAGATGAGAGATCAAGGCAGCAGGTAAGAGCCTTTGTGGTTACCAGGTGTAAATGATGCCCAATCTATCCGGAGAAAGAGAGCCCAGATCTCCATGAATTCTCTGCAAAAATAAAGAAACAAACGAACCAACAAAAAAATAAACAAAATATATCTCTGATCAAATAAGACCTTCCAAATGTTTTTCATGTACTTCCTGGAAGGCTTTCAGTTCTGGGGCAAAGTGTACACATTGTGCTAACTTCTACATCTGAGGCTCCTGACACATTAGCTGACTTGTTAATAGTTGTCTTACTCAAAGGCCGAGAGAGTTACTCAGAGAGTAGAGATGTGGATTTGAAAACCTGATTTCCATCGCAAACAATTTATTACTCCAGTGGAATGGTCCCTCCTACTAGTTAGTGTTCGGTGATCAGCTCTTCTGAACCAAGCTGAATCCTTTGTACTTAATAAGTGTCACCTCACTCAAATCTCTCCAGTATCCTAGGATATGGGTCATTTTCATGTCTTATTTTACACAAACAGCAATATTCAGCTTAAAATGATTGAGTGAATTTCCTGAACTGATTCTGACAATACAACAAAGCTGGTCTTAGAGTCCAGGGATTTAGACCCAAAGTCAATTTTTATTAAATTTTCTGGTTTTTATTGTTTGTTTTGCGGATTTTCTTTTGCTTTCCCAATAGAAGAGAAATTGGCTTACCTCTCTCCTAGATCAAGCGATCAATTTTTTTCTGGAGTTGAGACTCTGTCTGTGGTCATCCTGGGGTGATAAAACACACTTTCAAATAGGTTGGTGCAGGTGGATAACTGCTCCTAAAGAAACATGACCTTGTTTATAAAATGCTCAGGGTCCCTGAATTCAAGAAATCATATACCGAGAAGTTTCTGTGTTGAATCAGAGTTTTATGGTAAGTTATAAGTAACTTCCTGGTGGTTGGATATTGGCAATCTTTCTTGAAAAATGAACCTAAGAACACCTGCATCAGAGTCCCCTGGAGTGTTTATCAAATATAGAGATATGAAATCATACTTCAGAATAGTGATTCAACATTCCCGATATTTGGGGCTGGATTTTGCTGAATGGTAAGAGATCACTTTCACATTGAATTAAAATGCCACAGATTTAGGCAACAAATATTATGCCCTTGACATATAGTTTTTTTTTTTTTTTAGTTTATTTCAAATCTATGCACTAAATGTTAACCAAAATGTTCATTCACATTAGAGATTTTCCCATGGAAATAAGCCAGGTGATTAAAATCTGCTCCAATAGAAGAATTGGTCATTGTCAGAATATAAATTCTGAAGTATTGATGTATAGAGTGTTGTAGTCAACATGGTACCATGAGTGTATGGAGTCATTAAAAAAAAGAATAACAGTAAGTCATCAGAGGAAAAAGGATAAAGCACATAAGATGAAAACAATTAACCAAAATATCCTCCAATCAAACAGCAAATAACCAGAAGTTGTGGCATAAGTGTGCCGTAGTCCATCCGGCTGTAATAATGAAATACCATAAATTGGCTAACTTACAAACAGAGAAAATTTATTTAGTTTTGGAGAGTGGGAAGTGCTAGATAAAGGCATCAGCATATTTGATGCCTGGCTAGAGTGTTTTCTTCGTTTGTGGGTGGCCGTCTTCTCACTGGGTCCTTCTCTGGCAGAGGGGCCAGGCAACTCTCTGGGACATCTTTTATCAGGGTGCTTATCTCATTCATGAGGGTTTCAATATATGAATTTGGGGGTAGCACAAACATTACAACTGTAGAAAACTGCAATCTCTAAAAAGAAAAATGGAGTGATTTTAGTCTGCAGAATAAAATCTCTCCTACAGATTGCTGACAAAAGATAAAAACAGTCTTTAGACTACTGAATTTGGCAGTTTGGCCAAAGAAAATATTAGAAATATTTCCTGCTGTGAAATTACAGAAATGCTAATTATTCTACCATACTACTTAGATCAAATCCAATGCTGGTCTTATGCAGAAAGTATGGATAATTTGCTCATTAAAGCAAATTCTGGGATGAAAAGAGCAAGAAAGTAAGAAGGGACCTGGGGTTGCCCTAGATCAACTCCTGCTTCTACCAAAAGAATGCCAATAAGTCACTAGAGGAAAAAGGATAAAGCACATAAGATGAAAACAATTAACCAAAATATCCTTCAATCAAACAGCAAATAACCAGAAGTTGTGGGTAATGTGGCATAGTTATGTCTTAGTTCATCTGGTTGTAATAATGAAGTACCATAAATTGGCTAATTTTGGAACAAAAACGTCTGAAGGAAATGTCCATGTGCATGAGGGATGAAAACCAAGCATTGACCACGGGTCTCTAAGGTAGGCACTGACCATGAGTCTTCGGTGGATATCCTGCAGAAGCTCCTCAGCGGCCACCGCCTGACACTGACCACCTCCGTAAGCTGACCTACTTTTCATAGACCGGGCACGCACCACGCGGACATATCAGTGCAGTGGGCCTAGTTCCTGATGCTGACCACCTCCGTGTGTTGGCCAGTTTGTCATAGTCCTTGGGTGGTCACCTTGCAGAGGTTCCGCTGTGCTCCTAGCATATAATCTTCAAATAACAGTAATCATTCGGTAAGCCTGATAACTTACATGGAAAGACGGTGGGCCCTGGCTTTGGGTGGGCTTGTTGGGGGATAGTAACTTAACTTGAACTAATTTAAAAAAGGATGATCAATGTAGACAGCCCAGTAAACTACTCATTTATATTAATGTTCCATATTGTTAGCTTACTACTGCTCTGTGAAGATAAAAATAATACGCATATATACATTCTCTGAAAGAAAGGTTCCTGAACCCATGTTTCAAGTTTCTAGTAGTTTCTGCAAATGAAGGTCACCAACATGAGGACAAAGGTATTTTCATAAGAAAAAAAGGCACTTGATCAGTTAGGGATTCCAGAAAGAGACCCACACAACCGATTTTTGGTAAAGATGAAATAGCAGTGAGATGGGACACGAAAAGCCTTTCCAGCAAGTGTTGGCAGAACAGATTGGATGTCTACAGGGAAAACAAAAAACAAACCCTCACTAAAATGTCATACTTACAAAAAATAAACCCTGACTAAAGTTTCATATTTTATACAAAAATTTTCCAAAGTCGATTATAAAATAAATGTACAGTGAAAGTGATAAAAATTTTTAGGAAAAAACCAGGAGAAAATGTTTGATATCTAAGGTTAAGAGAGTGGTGATAGTCATGATACCCAAAATGTAATCATGAGAGAAAAATAAAAACAATTGACCATACGTAAATTAAATAATTTTTCACTGTAAATGACTCTAATGGGAGGATGTAAAACAGGGTATAGGCTGAGATAAAAATATTTGAAAATGCATATATGACGAAGTTCTAATATCTATAATATGTAGAAATAGTTTCAAAACTCATCAGAAAAAAGTACAAGTACAAATTAATATGAACAGAGATTTCCCTGAAGAAGATGTCAATAAGAATATGAAAAGGCTTTCAGCCTGATTTTCCAGCAGAGAAATGCATAGTACAGCCATAATAAGACCCATCAGAATTGGTAAAATAATTTTTAAGAATAGTGATAATACTGAGGATTCAGAGAAACTGAAAAATGCATACATTATTGGTGGTAACCTGAATGCATAAGATTTAGAAAAACAAACAGGCAGTTTTTGTGTTTGTTTTAATTTCAAGTTAATGCAAGTGTATAAACAACCAGGTCACAATATGTGCATCTGTTACATAGAACCCCTCTCGTAGTTGTGTCCTGTACCCCAAAGGTGTGTCACATACCCTGACATCGTGCCCCCAACCCCTCTTCTTTATTTTCCCTCTCTTATTTCCTCTCCTCCCAACTTGAATTGATTTGAGTTTTACTCCTACGTGGCCATGAATGAGACTGTCTAGCAGGTGTCCTCAAACTTTTAAAACAGGGGGCCAATTCACTGTTCCTCAGACCATTGGAGGGCCAGACTATAGTTTAAAAAAAAAAAAAAAACTATGAACAAATTCCTATGCACACTGCACATATCTCATTTTGAAGTAAAAAAAAAATGGGGACAAATACAATTCACACTGCCACATGTGGCCCGCGGGCCATAGTTTCAGGACCCCCTGGACCCCAACAGGTTTTATACTAGTATTGAGTACACTGGATATTTGCTTTTCCATACTTGCAATAATTTACTAAGAAGAATGTGTTTCAACTCCATCCAGGTTAATACAAATGATGTAAAGTCACCATCTTTTTGAATAGCTGAATAGTTTTCCATGGTATACACGTACCACAGCTTGTTAATCCATTCCTGAGTTTTGGCAATTGTAAATTGAGCTGCATTAAAAAAATCTAGTGCAAATGTCTTTATGATAAAATGATTTTTTTTTCTTCTGGGTAGATGGCTAGTAGTGGGATTACAGGGTCAAAAGGGAGGTCCAGCTTTAAGTGGAAGAGCTTTCAGTTTTCCTCCACTCACTACATTAGCTGTGGGTTTGTCATAGAGAGCTTCAATCCGTTTATGAAAGGTGCCACATATGCCTACATTCTTAAGTGTTTTGTTAGAAAAGGTTGCTGAATTTTATCAAATGCTTTTTCTGCATCCTTTAAGAGAATCATGTGGTCTTTGTTTTTGCTTCTATTGATATGATGAATTGCATTTATGGATATGGATAAGTTAAACCAGCCTCGCATGCTGGGATGAAACCTACTTTATCATAACATAGAATTTTTTTAATGGTAGCTGTAATCTATTGGCTAAGATTTTATTGAGTATTTTCCTTTTCCTTTTTGAGCCAATCAGCCAGCTGTCTCTTCAGGGGGGAATTCAAGCCATTAACAATTTTTTTTTTTTTTTTTTTTTTTTTTTTTTTTTGTTGAGACAGATTATAAATTTTTAGCCCGTGGTTTAGTGCCAAGGCAAAACACACCGCACAACAAACACCAAATCCT
>CAUYRH010094888.1:0-10158 GCA_963574655.1 Perodicticus potto
TGTGTCCATTCATTGATGCACTCATTCACCTTCCCCCCGGCGGAAGGGACTGCATTCATTCGTTTCCTGGCCAAGGAACCCATATACCTATATATACCCTGAGGCTAGAGGCCTAGAGGAGGAGACAGGGAAAGACCGGGAGAGGAACGGAGAGAGCTTCTCTCTCCCTACTTGAAATCTCTCCCACTACCAGGAGCTTTGGTGTTTTCTGTATTCTTTTCTGTAATTCAATTCTGTCTTATCCCGGACGGGTGGGGGGGGGACATACTGTAATGAAGAATAATAAAATACATGTATTTAAAAAAAAAAGAAATAAAAATAAATAAATTTACTCATAGTATTTAAAAAAAAAAAAAAAATTTAAAAGGCTTGGCGCCTGTGGCTCAATGGGCTAAGGCGCCAGCCACATACATCTGAGCTGGCGGGTTCGAATCCAGCCTGGGCCCGCCAAACAACAATGACAGCTGCAACCAAAATTGGCCTGGCGTTGTGGCGGGCACCTGTAGTCCCAGCTACTTGGGAGGCGGAGGCAAGAGACTCGCTTGAGCTCAGGAGTTGGAGGTTGCTGTGAGCTGTGATGCCACAGCACTCTATCCAGGGTGACAGCTTGAGGCTCTGTCTCAAAAAGAAAAAAAAAATTTAAAAATTAATATTACATTCCTTAGTTGCATCAGCCATATTTTAAATCCTCAATGATCATACAGGGCTAGTAGCTACTATATTGAAGAGGGCAAATATAGAGCATTTCTATTATCGCAGAAAGGTCTATTTGGCAGCACTGTTACAGAGAAAGGGTAACAGAATGAAGGAATGAAATGAACAATTCTGCGGGGAGGGGCACCTGTAGCAGGACTGGTCATAGCACCATGAAAGGACCAAAGCAGCATGCACAGTAGCTGCAAATAGCTCATCTACTTTCATCCAGTTAAAGGCTGGTTGGTTTGAGCAAGGTACTTAAACTCTCTTCCTGACTTTTCTCTATAAAATTTGGGTAGTCATTGATATTATTTTCCTGCAGGACTATTGCCAGGATTAAATGAGACCTTGTATACAAAGGGATTAGAATATCTGGCACATTCCATGGGCTCAAAAATGGATAGAGATTATTCTGAGGCTGAGACCATTTTTGGAGCCCACATTCATCTTGGAATTTTCAAAGATGGGATGGCTATCAAGAGGGAAGGTGAAGGGCAACCACCAGTTGGTGAGTGTGGTATCAGAAAGTTTCAATCAGCCTTAAGCAACGAACACACAAACCAACCTGTGACCGAGGCCAGTAAAGGTTTTATTTGTCCAGGAAGTTATTCTTTCAGCTTTCTGTACCATATCTCCCCTGTATGCCTTTCCCTCTCACAGTTGTAATATGTCCCTTGTTCTTCTAGTCATTGTGTCTGTATTCCTGGAAGGAGAAAATGGTTTCACCTTTTTATTTACAAAAGGGCATTGCCACATATGGCCCCTCAAATATCTCATTGACCGGAAAAATCCCTGTCCTTCCCTTGGATGTAACAGAGATGAGGAAGAGAGGGTTGTTTGTTTCAGAATGAGCCATATGAAATTGCCAAATTTGGGCATTTTTTAACCAACAAAGAGGCAGTTTCATGTGGACACTTTGGGGTCCTACACAAAATTGGGTTCTTTTAGAAAAGAGAGCAAAGAAATCAGGCAGGCAGCCGACAGGGTCTGCCACTAGCTCCCCACTTCCCACCAGCTACAGCTGAGTCTCAAAATCCCCTGAAGGCAATTGCTACATCCTTTCTGAAAGAAGAGGCTAAAAATTATTCAGAGCAAAGCTGCAGAGCTGGGAGACAGACCTTAACCTTTTGTCTTAAAGTTCATATGCACCCTACCATGTTTCTCAAGCAAAAGCAAAAATGAAAAAGCTCCTTTTTAAACAACACAAAAATCAAAGAAAACAGAAGGTTTGATCATAATAGAGTGTGTGTTGCATAACACTGTGTAAATCAGTCACAGATGCACTGGCTCTTTTATCTGAGGCATCAGTCACAACTGGGATGAAACAGGATTGCACATAAATGCAGGGGAAATATATTGGCTGGTGCCGTTAGAATTTAATTCAGTTTCCATGCTTGCCTCCTTCCCTTGGGGGAAATGATTATCTGACTTGATGCTGAAAAGCAAGATAAGCTTGTTTAAAGACAGTATCAGAGGAGAAGGTGGTATTGGGTTTTTGTTTTTGTTTGCTTTGTTTATTTCTTTTTTCTCCCGGGATTTTCCTCCCCAAGGGAAGAAACTTGAATGTTAAAGACAATAAAACCACAGAATTAAAAAGGCCTTTCCCATAAATGTGTACAGTTATGATTTAAAAAAATTAATTGTAAAAAAGGCCTTTTCTAAATAGTATAAAACTACTCACTACTGAATTCCACAGTAATGCATCTCAAAAGACATATTTTTCCATTCTTATGGTTTATTGTGAATTGTTGACAATTTCCCAGATTTTACTCTAGATCTTTTTTGAGATTTGACCCTGTATCTTTCACTACCTTCTGGGTGTCCCTCTTGAACAGGCAATTCCATCTCAACATATTGACTTCATGTTCTTTCTCCTAAACAAGAAAAAACAAAATAGAACTTTCTTCCCCTTTTCCCACGTACTTCATCTTAGCAAATGACACCACTGGTAACCCAGCTGCTCACATCCCAAACCTAGAAGTCATCCTCGACCCTCGACTCGTCCATGTCTTCACCCCCTTCCTATCCATGCAACCCCAAAGCCTGTCAGTACTACTTACTAAACACTTCCAAAACTCAGGTAGTGAATGTCTAGCGCACCATAAAGTTTAATTACTTAAGGGAAGCCTCACTTGTAAGCTGGATCAAAGATGACTTGGCTGTGAATGGTGCTGTTTCCATCACTTGATGCTCTGTGCCAGGTAGCGTCTCCGTGGAGACTTCTGGAGGTCTTTGTTATCCACTAACATCTGGCTGTCTCCAGACCATATGGCTATTAAGAACTCAAATGCCATTGGGGAACTGGAAGTGAATGATGTAAGTGATGAGGAGCCAAATTCCTTCTAAGGGAGCCCTCCAGAGGACATTGTGTCTGTCTTGTCACTACTACTATGACCCCAGAATCTAGCAGGTGCCTGCCACATAGTAGGCACTTGATTGATTAGAGGTTAAGGACACAAATAAGGTGGGGAAGAATGCTAATTGTAATCCTTAATACTTAAACATATTTTATGATCATTCCAATTTTTCACAAAAGATTCTATGTGCTAGCAGTGTCGAGGCTCCAGGGATGGTAGTGAATGTCTCCCTCCGTTTCCCAAGGGGACCAGTTTGCATCTGACTCATTTTTGTTTGCTGCAAACCAAACATCATTATATGCTGAGACATTTGCAGAATGAGCCTCTTGGGGTATATGAGGTCCTAAGTTCCAGCTGTGACTTTCCTACTTACTGGGGCATGAAGTCTGCCAAGTTTGTTAACTTACTGAATCTTTAGTTTCCTCATCTGTGAAATGGAAATTCAAAAAAAATCTCTGTCTCATGGATTTATCGAAAAGACTAAGTGAAGCCAGTACGTGCAGCATTTAGTAGTTCCTGGAATAGTAGTTTCTGGATATTTGCAAATCTCCTTCATCTTAGGGGTTTTAAAAGAGACATTTTAGGGTCCTTAAGGATGAGCTGCAGGGGAAAAGCTTCTCCTTTAGAGCCTTTCACAGTACTGCCCAGCTCTCACACCAGGGCTGCCGTGTCCGGGTAGCAATGCAAACAGCCCTGAGACTTAAAATATTAACTCTAGTGATCATTTAGGTTGAGAAGGAAGATCTGGGGGGGAAAGAAGGCCATTCAGAAGACTGAAAAACATAGTAGAGAGAAGCAAGATCAAAATGAAGAAAGGACAGAGGATATGGGAAAGAGAAAGGAAAAGCTAGATTCGGAAGATACTCAGGAGGCGACAATTTGAATGTGAAGAGTGAGAAAGGAGAGAGGGATGACAAAGGTTCTGAAAGTTCAAGCTTACATTTGTGTTGCTTTATTACTATTAAGTAACATAGGAAATCCAGAAAAATGTGTGAGTTTAGAATATTGAGTGAGTGTGGGCTGGAGGAATAGATTACTGTCACTTCATCATGTTAAGTTTGTGGCGAAATATTGAATTTGTTGAGAAATATTCAGTTAAAGATGTTGGAAATATTTATTTGAAGTTCAAAAAGAGAGATGGAAGCTGGGGGGGGGGTGCTTTCTGTGTTCACATAGTTCTTTAAGCATGATTCTATTTACCCTCTATGTTTATCCTTCTGTTTGTACCTGCTTCCACACTAAACTTTAAGGTTCTTAAAGTCAGATACCTTGTCTTACTTTTCATTACCTCTCCAGTGCCTACTATATAGAAGTTACCCAGTGAGCAATTCTCAAACTTGTGAATGATTATTGAACTTTGGGAATAACAGGATGAGAATTATTATTTTCTGAAGCCATGGAGGAGTCAGACTGTTCACAATGATTGAGAAGAAGATTAGGGAAGAATCTGCTAGATTGCTAACCTCTACAGAAGAGGAAGGGAAGTTGGCATACAGAGAATTGGAAACCAGAGGTAGAAAAACCACCAGAAGGGATCTTTTCCAAGATTCAAAAAAAAGGGAAAAGATTTTAAAAGAAAAGATCATGGTAATATCAGTCCCTTAGAGATCAGATAGGATGAAGATGTAAGAACACTCACTGATTTTGGCATTTGGAAATTAGGAAGTCATTGTTGACTTGACCAAGAACAATTATTATGACATAGACTTTAGTGAATTCAAAGGGATACAGATAAGGAAATACATATAATGATAGAATGCTAATATCTCAGACATTAAAGGACAAGAAGAAAGAGTAAAAATAATAGCTATAAAGACAAATTATGTTAAAGAACACTTTAAAAACATAATTAAACATTCTCATAGATTGAGAGGAAAGAGCCAAGCTAGCTGAATAAAGTTGAAGATGTAGGCAGGAAGTCTATAGAGCAATTGTAAATTTCCATACTGTTAGGATTTATAAAGAGTATATCACGCTCTTATTCATATCTAAGATCCACTTAATATTTTTTTCTAGAAATGCTATTTTGACCATTTTTTGGTTCATACCCACCAAAATATTTGAGCTTTTATATCACAATAGTCTGGGGTCACTGCGATGTCTGTTAACCTCACCTTCTTGGAGAAAGCCAATCCCTTTATAGATGTTGAAATGTAGTAATGTTGAACTCACTACTAATGAAAACATTTCTCCGTCTCGCCTCTCCCCATTTCTTGATTCTTGCAACAGACAGGGACTCCCAAGGATAAGCTGCCAAAATAACCATCAGTTTGTTGAGCCCTGCTTTCACTGCGATCACAAATAGTAGCTCATGTTATTACTGACATCATCCGGCAACAAGGCATGTCCACTGGGCTTTGAAATTATATTAATTTCAGTGATGTATTAATACTATTAGGAATGATAGTTACTGCATGAGGATCTGGACTGACTTTAAGTCAGTCTCCATCCCATCGTAAACTTTATTTCACAAAATGTCTACGAGCTCATTTTATAATATTTTGAAAGAATTAACCAATTACAGCCAATTTGTGTACATTGCTAACATTTTCCAGAATGTCTCTTAAGTCTTATTTCGTCGATAATTAGCCAGATTGAAACAAAATTAAATATGAGCGTGTCTTTTATAATGCACCTAATAATATTAAAAGTTCACCTAATTCATGCCACCATGGCAACTATTTTTATGAACAGCTTATAGCTCTCCTTTTGTAGACCAGGACAAGTTGGTAAGGGAAACTCAAAACACTCTTTGGGGGTTGACCTAATTGGAAATTTTTTTATTTCTCTCTCTTCTGTGTAATACAGTTGTTTTCCAACTATGTGTTATTTGTTGGCTCAAAAGTCAATGACATTAAGCTTCTTACCATTTTAATCTGTTTCAGATATTAGGTCTTATTTGAAACTAAAAGATTGTTTTCTTCAACAGAATAAGGTTCAGATCATTCAGTTTTGAGTTTGGAAAAAAATAATGTGTGTACTCTTTTATTTCCAATAGTTAGTGAACATTCTCACTGCTTAAGTTTTAAATTTTGAACTAGAACACAAATTCTTTGGGGGAAAAAAGTACAATTGATTTCAGGAGAATGTTTAGCCTATTTAGGATGACAGAACTATACTTAGGCTATCCACTCACTCTTTAATTTTAAATATTAACACAATCCAGAACCTTCCCGGCAGCTACAAATACCACCTGGGCTAGAGCTGCACAAAGGTATCAGAAATGAAAATTTCTGGACCCATGGTTTATTGCTAGCTGTCAGTGAACCAGAAATTGAAACAGCCATTAAGACATAATCTAATCAACCCGCACACTCGGTCAAACTTCAGAATAATCAGACTTGTCATTGCTGCACAAAAGGCTGTTGTTAAATGTCAATCTTTCTATCACCAACAGGAAAGTCCACTTCCACGGTGTTTACAAGCCTGGCTTTGGAAAATCTGGTCCTAATCCCAGACTAACTTCCTCTGCGATAATTGCTAATGTAACAATACAATGCACCAACCTTGTTAATGGAACCCTTATTCTAGAAGTCGGCCAAATACTCGGCTGCCTCCCCAAAAGGAGCTTCAATTGATGCACATACCAAAGGCTGTGCTTCTTGGGACCCAAAGCAACCCAAATAATTTTTCTCCTTAGATGAAGTGACTGATCTGAGCCACAAACTTGATTAGACTCTGACCCCAAACTCCTCATTCCCCAGTCTCCATTGCACCTGAAAACTATTGAAATAATTTCGGTCTGAGGTAACCACTGTAGACAAACTGGATTCTGGAGTTAGAGAGCTAACTCCAGAGCTATAGGAAGGCTAAGCAAGTTGGCCAGAGGGATTCTTGCCTCTCAATCTTGGAACCAAGGGTTAGCATAAATGTGAAGAGGGAATAAATTGTGATATTGGAGCCATCCTTGTGATGGCGCAATCTTTAGCCCACTGTGCAAATCTCTTTCAGAGTGTTAACTGGAGAGAAGGATGGAGGAAATTTTTCAATCCCTTGTCTGCTCTTCCCATTAGACCATTAATTTCTTGATAAAAGAACTGATACATTTCCTCAATGATGAACACAGTTCCTGGCTAATAGCAGGTGCTCATTATTTGCTTATCAAAAGAATTAATACCTTTTAGGGAAAAGAAATTTGGGGCACCAAAACCCTGGATCCTTTCTAGAATCTGAGGAAGCCTTCACATTTCATATCATAAAATTGCTTGTTCTGGAATAACCTGGCTACAATATATAGTCCATTAGTCAGCTAATTGCCAATAGCAGGAATTACACATTTCTGGTCTGATTATCAAAGGATAATAAAAAATGTATCTTCTTATTTCAGGAAATGCTCTTCTAGGTTTAGACAATTCCAGTGGGTTGTGACTTAAGTCTGAAGAAGCTGAAACACCCAGATCAGATTACCTATAGTTCAGGTATCAATATGGGTGGGCCCCAGTGCCTAGATAGTTGGTCAAACATAATTCTAGATGTTTCTGTAAGGGTGTTTTTCAGATGGGATCAACATTTAACTCTGTGGACTTTGAGTAAATCATCCTGCCTTCCAAAATGTGAGTGGGCCCTTCCAATCAGTTGAAGGCCTTAGGAGGTCAGTCCCAGACTTTGACCTCCCTGAGCAAGAAGGAAGCCTGCCAGTGACAGACGGTCTTTGGACTTGAACTACACCACTGCTCTTCCACAAGTCCCCAGCTCACTGGGCACCTGCAGATTTTGGATTTTCTAGCCTTCATAAGCACATGGGCCAATTCTTTATAATATTCTCCATAACTACACACATCCTTTTGGTTCTGGTTATCTGGACATCCCTGACTAACACATTGACCAATGAGCATATTATACAATCTATCATCTCACAACCTTGGGGCCCACTTTTCCTCAGAAGAGCATGCAGGAAGACTCATACACTATTTGCTTGGACCGTTATCTCTCTCTCTTTTTATATATACCCAGATATTTGAATTTGGGTGGGTTTTTTTTATTTGTATAAGTTTAGGGGGTACAACTGTAGCTTTGACAGATGCAAATATTGATGAAGTTTGGGCTTTTAGTGTCACCATCACCTGAATAGTGTGCATTATACCTTTTAAGTAGTTTCTCATCCCTCATCCCCCGATCACCCTCCTGCCCTTCTGAATCTCCAGTGACTGTTATTCCACACTCAGTGTCCATGTGTGCGCCTTATTTAGCTCCCTCTTAAAAGTGAGAATATGCGCTATTTGACTTTCTGAATTATTTCACTTAAGCTAATGGCCTCCAATTCTACCCATGTAGTTGCAAAAGATACAGTTTCATTCTTTTCTTATGGGTGAGTAATATTACATGGTATGTATATGGGTGTGTATATTTTTTTCTTTTTCCATTCATCCACTGATGGACACTTAGGTTGATCTCATATCTTTGTTATTGTGAATAGTGCTGTGATAAACATAAAAGTAAAGATATCTTTTAAATATAATGATTTTTTTCCTTTGGACATATACACAGTAATGGGATTGCTAGACCAAATAGTAGTTCTGTTTGAGTTCTATGTTTAGTTCAGTGTTTATGGCATAATACACTTCATAGAGGTTGTACTAATTTACATTCCCACCAACAGTGAATGGGCATTCTATTTTCTCTGCATCCTTGTCAACATCTGTTATTTGTTGACTTTTTTTTTTTTTTTGAGACAGAGCCTCAAGCTATCCCTGGATAGAGTGCCGTGGCATCACAACTCACAGCAACCTCCACTTCCTGGGCTCAAGCGAGTCTCCTATCTCCACCTCCCAAGTAGCTGGGACTACAGGCGCCTGCCACAATGCCCAGCAATTTTTTGGTTGCAGCTGTCATTGTTGTTTGGCGGGCCCAGGCTGGATTCGAACCCACCAGCTCAGTACATGGCGGGCGCCTTAGTCCGTTGAGCCACAAGCACCGAGCCTATTTGTTGACTTTTTAATAATAGCCATTCTGACTAGTGTAAGATTACATCTCATTGTGGTCTTAATTTGCAATTCTCTGATAATTAGTGATGTTGATTACTTTTCATATGTTTCTTGGCCATTTATATGTCTTCTTTTGAAAAATATCTGTTCATGTCCTTTGCCTACTTTTATGGATTTTGTTGTTGTTGTTGTTTTTCTTGGTTTTTAAGTTGTTTGAGTTTGTAGTACATTCTGGATATTAGTCCCTTGTCAAATGCATCATTTGTGAATATTTTCTCCCATTCTGCTCGTTGTATGTTTGTTGATTATTTCTTTTGCTATGTAGAAGCTTTTTAGTTTAACTAAGTCCCATTTGTCTGTTTTGTTGCTGTGCCTTTGAGGTCTTAGTGATGAATTTTTTGCCTAGGCCAATGTCTAGAGGAATTTTTCCTAAAATTCTACTACATTTTTATAGTTTCAGGCCTCACATTTAAGTCTTTAATCCATCTTGAGTTAATTTTTGTATATGGTGAGAGATAGGGCTCCAGTTTCATGCTTCTGCATATAGTAATTCAATTTTCCCATCACCATTTATTGAATAAGGTGCTCTTTACCCAGTGTATGTTTTCATTGATTTTTTCAAGGATCCTTAGCTGTAGGTACACAGCTTTATTTCTTGATTGTCTATTCTGTTCCATTGATCTGTGTGTCTATTTCTGTTGTTTTTGTTCAAGACAGAGTCTCAAGCTGTTGCACTGGTTAGAGTGCTGTGGCATCACAGCTCACAGCAACCTCAAACTCCTGGGCTTACATGATTCTCTTGCCTCAGCCTCCCAAGTAGCGGGGACCACAGGTGCTTGCTGCAACACCCAGCTATTCTTCTTTTTTTGTTGTTGCCATTGTTGTTTTAGCTGACCCGGGCTGGACTCGAACCCATGGGCCTTGGCATATGTGGCTGGCACTCTATGCACTGAGCTACAGGCACCACCTGTGTGTCTATTTTTAAAGCAGTACCATTCTATTTTTTTTAAGACAGGCAATGTGGCGCTTACACAGTATGGCCGGCGACATTAGCTAGCCCTCGCTCTACTCTCTCTAACGGGGAAGCAGCGGACTACAAGAGACTGAACTGTATCTGCCTCTATTTCCAACAGACTCACGTTCAACTTTCGCTCACAAAAAGAAGCCGGGGAAATTTTATT
>CAUYRH010094889.1:0-24599 GCA_963574655.1 Perodicticus potto
TTTGCTAATATTCTTAGAATTCTCACTCATTTTGATGGCTTCACTATTTATCTCCTTAAAGGTTATGTCGTTATTTATAACATTCTTCAAATTTGGCTCGGCGCCTGTGGCTCAACGGGCTAAGGCACCAGCCACGTACACCTGAGCTGGCAGGTTCGAATCCAGCCTGGGCCTGCCAAACAACGATGACGGCTGCAACCAAAAAATAGCCGGGCGTCGTGGCAGGCGCCTGTAGTCCCAGTTACTTGGGAGGCGGAGGCAGAAGATTCGCTTGAGCCCAGGAATTGGAGGTTGCTGTGAGCTGTGATGCCACGGCACTCTACCCAGGGCGACAGCTTGAGGCTCTGTCTCAAAAAAAAAAAAAAAACTTGCAAAGCCACCTTAACCTTCAAGCAACCCACCATCATTTGGTAGCTATCAAGATCAAGGCAAGATCGTTCATCAGCAAAAGACTGAAGGCTCAGATGATTGTTAGCCTTGTTTAGCAATAAAGTATTTTTATTAAGGTATGTACATTTTTTTAGACATAATACTATTTATTGTACACTTAACAGACTACAACACAGTATAAACATACTTTTATATGTATTGGTAAACAAAAAGTTTGTATGTCTCATTGTTAAAAAATTTTAATTAATATATCCCTCACCTCATTTGCTTAATTATCGTGTTAAGACATCTATATTCTATACCAGTGGATCTCAACCTGTGGGTCGTGACCCACAGCAACTGTACTAAACAGACGCAGCATTAGGAAAGTTGAGAACCACTGCTCTATACTTAATAGATCTGACATGTACCCTTGCAATATGCACCATAGGTGTGATCCCACCATTCACCATTCTCAAGAAATAAACAGTAAATTAAAAAAAAATTCTTTATATTAATTATCTTTTTTTTTTTTGATACAGAGTTTTACTCTGTCACCCTCGGTAGAGTGCTGTGGCATAGCTCACAACAACCTCAAACTCTTGGGTTCTCTTGCCTCAACCTCCTGAGTAGCTGGGACTACAGGCACCCCCCACAACACTCAGCTATTTTTTAGAGATGGGGGTCTCACTCCTGCTCAGTCAGGCTGGTCTCGAACTCCTGAGCTCAAGCAATCCACCCACCTCCATCTCACAGAGTGCTGGGATTATAGGCAAGGTACTGTGTCCAGCAGTGTCTCATTTTATTGTCATATTCACTTTATTCCAGTGGTCTGGAACCAAACCCATATTATCTCCAGGAATGCAGCTTATATACGTGTGTGTGTATACACATATACATATCTGTATGCACACATATATGCATGTTATGTACAGGTGTGTATAAATATGTGTATATTTAACAAGGATCTCAGCCAAGATAAGAATTCGAAAAAATTCATAAATTAGCCAAGTTGGAATGAGAAACAAACATTTTTAATGCTCATATTGAAGTTAAAGAAAATCCTAACATGACAGAATCACCCTAATTTGGTTGGTATGGTATAATCAGTCCAATTCTGGGATAAAAGAATTCAGAGCAACACTTGGTAACGGAGTGTCTTTCCCATACCTGAGAGTCCAGATCTTCTCCTTTCATACAGAAGTTGGCATCAATGACATTCAGACCTACCAAAAGCCCAGCAATTATGGCTCCTTCTTCTTCCATCATGAGAGCATTGGGTTCATAAAATTCACTGACAGAGAAATACACAGAGTTCTTTATTGTAATAAACCCCCAATATCTAATGATACAATCATGAGACAAGAAAAATGCTTGCTTCAAGATTGTATATGACCATCTATGATACTAGCGAAAGAGTTACAAGAAAAGGCTCTGGTTTAGATAACAGGTGCATGAATAGATTCCTTAGGTAAGAGCCTGGCTATGCAAAATGTGATCAGAGCGGTACTGTGGTTGAAGCTGAATATCCAGGTTTTTTTGACATGTTTGTGTTTATAATACACCATGAAATAATTCTGCAGTTTTTTATGCATCTTAAAAAATTTACATGGTTTATCTTGACCAGGAAAGAGACCATACTGGAACCCTGGAAATCTGCTTTCTCTTTCTCTCAGTCACTACCCTTGCCTCCCCAACATAACCATTACCCTGATTTCTATCATCGTAGTTTCATTTTACCTATTTCTGAACTTTACATAAATGAAACACACAGTATATACTCTTTTTGTGTGTCTGACTACCTCTGTGCAGTATTTCATTTATGAGGTTTGAATACATTGTATACAGCTGTGGCTTATGTGTTTCCACCACTAGACAGTCTTCTATGGTAGGAATTTACTACAATGTATTTGGGCTATTTATCATAAATAGACATTTGGGTTGTTTCCCATGCCTTTTTTTTTCTTCACTCTGTCGCCCTGGGTAGAGGGCTGTGGCATCACAGCTCACAACAACTCAAACTCTTGGGCTATGGGTGCCGAGCCAACCTAAGGGTTTTCTAATACTAGTAAGTCGTAACATTTTTTTTCAGTTGGGCTGCCCAAAGATCTTGTCCTTAACTTGTGCTTAAGCGATTCTCTTGCCTCCGCCTGTCAAGTTAGCTGGGACTACAGGTGCCTGACACAACGCCTGGCTGTTTTTAGAGACAAGGTCTTGCTCTGGCTCAGGCTGGTCTTGCACCCGTGAGCTTGAACAATCCACGCACCTTGGCCTCCCAAATTGCTAAGATTCTGGGCCCGAGCAAGGTTACATATGAAGAGGCCTCTGCCAGGTCCACGAGATTGAGCTCAGCAAACCTGGTGCTGTGCTGGACAAACAGCCGATTCTTCAGACCCCACCTAGAGCCACAAGATTCTGATTAAGGACACTCCCCTGCTTCAAGGCTGGGCCCTGGAAATTTGAGCTTTCCCTCTGTTAAAATTCTCCTAAACGGTTCCTATTTCTTTCCCCCAATTAGATTGTTTTAGGCAGGACAACGGCAGTCAATGGCACATGCTACTGCAGCAGTGTGGAAACCTTCCCCCTTTAGGACCTGGATGGCAAGTTCTTGAAGAGCGCAGCTGTTTCTTTAACTTCTCTCGTCCTTTTCTTCCTCAGAGGAATCTACCACGGTAAATTTTAATGACCTATACAGCATATATACAGCAGCACACAAATCTTATTGTGCGTATCAGTGCATCTTCTTCTTCTTTTTTTTTTGAGACAGAGTCTCACTATGTCGCTCCTGTGAGAGTGCCGTGCCACAGCTCACAGCAACCTCAAACTCCTGGGCTTAAGCGATTCTCTTGGCTCAGCCTCCCAAGTAGGTGGGACTATAGGCGCCCGGCTATTGTCATTGCTGTTTAGCAGGTCCAGGCTGGGTTCGAACCCACTACCCTGGGTGTTATGTGGCTGGCACCCTACCCACTGAGCCATAGGGGCTGCCTATGATCAGTGCATCTTAATAAAAAGAACATACTTGTGTACCTAGATTGAGAAATGATATGTTACTGAAAGCCACTTTGGCCCTTCTGCTCCCTGTTCACAATGGAAGCCTCTTTCCTGTCAGCGGTGATTACTTTTATAAGGTCCCTATCTTTATATAAATGAAACAACACATGATGTAGCTTGTGCTCTCGTCTGTCCAACATTATGCTTGAGAACTGGCGCACGTTGTCATGTAGCTATGTGTGCCTCAAAACACCATGATGCGTCGTTCTCCTCTGTGGTGAACAGACACCGGGGGTCTATCACAATGGCTGGGTGACTATGGACGCTGTAACAGCCATGAACACTCCTGTTCACATCTTTTGTTGAATGTAATTATGCATTTCTATTGGCTATAATACGTATAATTACTGGGTCATAAGGTACACTTATGGTAACAGATAATGCTAAATAATTTCCCTAAATTTCTGTACCAATTAACTCTGTCCCATCAACAGAGCATTGGAGTCACTTCACACCCTCCCCAGCACTGGTATCATCTGTCTTTGTCACGTTAGCAGTTTTGGTGGGTGAATAGCAGTATCTGCACTTACATGATGGCTGGTAAAGCTAATTATCCTTTTATGTTTACTGGCCATCCAATGTCCTCTCGTAAAATAAAAGTTTAATTCTTTAACCCATTTTTGTATTTGCTTATATCTTTCTTACTGGAATTATATATGCACACCCAGAATGTGCATCCTTTGTTGAACATATATGCTATGAATTACATAGTATACATCTCCTTTCACCCTAGGTGGTGCCTTTCACTGTTAACCTTGAGTTTCTTTTGAACAGAAGTTCTTCACTTTAATGTGGACAATACACCCAATTCTTCCTTTGCGCTTTTTATATCCTATTTAGGAAATTTTTGCCTGCCTTATGTTTTCTTCTAAAGTTTTATTGTTTTGCCTTTCCTGCTTATATCTACGATCCACTTGGAAATACTTTTTGCTCTGTATTTGAATTTAATGCACACATTGATTTGAGCCTGGGCACAAACTAAGGTGTAGGTCCTATTTTCTGAAGCTAAGTCTGGCCTATGTGTGCGGCGGTGACAGACAACACAAAGAACACAAAACATCCATTCAGGAGCATGCCTATGTGAGGTGTGGGAGAAAGTATTAGTGCAAATGTTATGAATTACACTGTTTCTAATCTATAAAAAGTGGCAAATTTCTATGGTTCAACTTTATATGATGATGAAGATACCAAGAGAAGAATAAAGTTCACGGAGTTCATACCTGAGAAGTTCTTTCTTATTGATCAAAGCTTTCATATATTCTGAGAGTTTCTTTTGCATTAATGCCAAACGAAGCCAGGCTCTTCCTCTGCCTACTGGCGTCCTACAAAAACACAGAAACAAACAACTAAAAACACAAGTAAGAGGGGCTGCAATGGGACAGACTGGAGTCCTCCTGCTGACCGCCTCCCACACAGCCAGCATACCAGGATGCCCCCCACAGCCCTGCTCAGCACTTCTCTACAAGGAAATCTATGGAGGCTAGTAGGAACCAGATGTGCTTGGGACAAATTCTTGTGTGACCAGAAGTTAAGGACAAGACCTTTGGGCAGCCCAACTGAAAAAAAATATTCCGGCTTACTAGTATTAGAAAACCCTTAAGTTGGCTCGGCACCCATAGCTCAGTGTTATGGCGCCAGCCACATGTAGAGGGGTAGGCAGGTTCAAACCTGACCTGGGCCTGCTAAACAACAACTACAACAAAAAAAAAAAAATAGCTGGGCGTTGTGGTGGGCCTGTTAAGTCCCAGTTACTTGGGAGGCTGAGGCAAGAGAATCACTTAAGCCCAAGAGCTGGATGGAGGTTGCTGTGAGCTGTGACACCACCACACTCTACCCCAGGGTGACACAGTGAAACTCTGTCTCCAAAAAAAAAAAAAAAAAAAAAAACCCTTAAGTTTAGTGTGAGCTACATAAGTACCCGAGCACTAAAGTGAACACAGGCAAGTTGGGCTCTATCTGATTTAAACTAAACAAATCCTATCTGGGAAGGTGATCACTGTTCTTTTTCAGGTTCTAAGGCTGTAGGCTGCAGATCCTGACATCTGTCTTAATCCTGACTCTCAACCTCCATCAAATACATTCTTTCCCTAAGTCAAGTCTGGCATGCCACCTCCCTAGATAGAATTTCTTGAGAATCCCTAACGGATTCTCACAAGTACTTTAAAAAATAAGGAAACGTTTTGTGTGTAACCATAAAGACAAACCTCTCAGAACAATTACCTCCCAAAGGCTCATTTTTCTCAATATTCTCTGTACAAGTTCTCTCACAACAGTGCCCATTCATGACACTTTGAACTGTCATGAAAGAAATTATTACAAACATCATTCCCTTAAGTCTCACTCTTCAATAATTTTAATTAGTAAGAATGTTGTTCCTGAGAAACAGAATTCAACCTTTGACTTACTTAAGTCCCGGAAGATCTTTAACACTCGCTGTTATCTCTGCAGCTTCTGGAACAAGCTTTTCTACCAGTTCTAGAGGTCCCCAGAAGGATTTATTTTGTCCAAGAAAAGTTTTCTTAGCTAAGATAACAAAAACAAGCAATATTTTAACATTCTTTACGGCATAAACACCCTCTCATAGACAGAGACACACCCCTCTCCCATCTACTCAACGTCCTTTTCAGAAAACCAATCCTGGTTAACAGACAGTTTTAGAATTATTCATGCTTTCAGAATATATAACCTTTTGTAAAATAAAAAATTCTCTACTTAAGATTCAGTCCTTCTTTCAAAAAAGAACCTATGGGGGTGGCGCCTATAGCTCAAGGAGTAGGGCGCCAGCCCCATTTACTGGAGGTGGCAAGTTCAAACCCAGCCCCGGCCAAAAACTGCAAAAAAAAAAAAAAAAAAAAGAACCTATGGCCTTGCCTTATAATACAATAAAAATATTTTAATAATATAGTATTTAAAACCTTATGGTATTAATGAAGAAACAGTCCAATGGAAACGAATATATAATCCAGAAATAGGCCATTAAATACTGGGAAGGGAAGTAAAAGGAAGCAAAGGGAACAAGACCAGGTCCTGCCCTCAAAAGATTTCACTGAATGGCTCGGTGCCTGTGGCTCAACGGGCTAAGGCGCCAGCCACGTACACCTGAGCTGGTGGGTTCGAATCCAGCCCGGGCCCGCCAAACAACAATGACGGCTGCAACCAAAAAATGGCCGGGTGTTGTGGCGGGCGCCTGTAGTCCCAGTTACTTGGGAGGCGGAGGCAGGAGACTCGCTTGAGCCCAGGAATTGGAGGTTGCTGTGAGCTGTGATGCCACAGCACTCTATCCAGGGTGACAGCTTAAGGTTCTGTCTCAAAAAAAAGAAAAAAATGATTTCACTGAAGCAGGAGCCAGGCCACGGAGTTCTAGCACTTGTGCTGCCCAACTCTCAGTGTGACCTGACAAGCCCTACCCCACCCCGGGCAGACCCACCTGACATTCCACCTGACAACAGGACTGCCACACCGGACTCGTTATTCACAATGGCCTTCCAACTCAAACAGTCACGCATCTGTATGTTTTAAGCCCCATAAGTCCTTTAAGTCAACCGTAAGCCTGTTCACATACTGGCTGCACTCCAGGGGATTTGTTACCAACTCAAGCCTCCTACTCTACAACCCCACAGAGAACACGCTCTCTCACTCGCTCTCTCTCCTTCCCCGCTGCCAGCAACAGTGGAGCCTCTGCCTGCTGGTGCAGCCTACCTTTCAAGCCGTGTTTCAGACAGTGCTCCATTACCACGAAGAACTGCTGCAGAGGCGCGTAGTCGGAGTCCAGGGTCCGCCCCAGGTTCAGCGCCGACTCGATCAAGCCCTTGATGCTCAGCTTGGCCATGTTCATCAGGTTCATGCGCTCGTTGGCCATGAGATAATTAGGGTCTGTAGCCACGGGGAGTGGAGGGGAGAGGATGAAGCATGTTACTGGAAACAACACATTTTAAAATTTAGTATTTTCTCACTGTGTTAACATTTGCACCAACAGCACAAAAGCAATGGTGGGTAAGGCTGTTGGCGCTTTGTGGAGAATCAAGGCAGTGGCTTCACACCATGGTATTAGCTGTATTCTCTCTACCATGCACTCCCTGTGAAAAAAATCATGCCACTATTCCTTAAGAATATCCTTAAAGAACTACTAAGAATGATCTATTTTAATCAAGCCCTAAGCCTTGAGAGTGCAGCCTTGTAACATTTTCTCCACTGCCTCTGCCAGCGCTCTGAGCTGGTACTCACCACAGCTCTCCACCAGCTTACTGGGCTCTCGGCACACTCTGGTTTTCCACCCTCTCATTCTCTACCCAATTTATGAAGTGACCTGAAAGTAAGCCAAAGTAAGCAAAAAAGTTTGCTTAAACAAAATTTATTCCAGGTTCGGCGCCACTGCTCAACGAGTAGGGCACCAGCCACATACACCGAAGCTGGTGGGTTCGAGCCCGGCCAAGGCCTGCTAAACAACGACAGACAACTGCAACCCAGAAACAGCCAGGCGCTGTGGCGGGCGCCTGTAGTCCCAGCTACTCAAGAGGCTGAGGCAAGAGAATCACTTAAGCCCCAAAATTTGAGGTTGCTGTGAGCTGTGACGCCACATCACTCTACCGAGGGCAACATAGTGAGACTCTGTCTCCAAAAAAAAAGAAAAAAAAAACTTATTTCAAGTATGCTATTTGTATGAGAGTCTTTATACCAGTTAGCACTGTTACTATTTAAACTACACATTAGTATTATTAGAATAATGCAGGACTAGATCTTAATCAGACTCCCACAATCTTTAAGACTTAGCCACTGAGTATGCGGCTCTCCCCAGACAAATGGACATTATTTCAGTTGAGGGCAGAGGCACTGTGTCTCACTGCACTCACTGCCTGCTTTGTGGGTGCTCCATGTGCCAGGCACTGCAGGCTGCTCCTTACAACTACCGTCTCTACTTTTCCTTACAACATGCAGTGACACTGTCACACACCACGATTTCACAGGAAAAGAGAAATGAGACTTAAGAGAATCAAGTTCTAACTGCTCTGCCCTGACTCACTGTGTGGCCAGGGCAAAGTGAGAGACCACCCAGAGCCAGAGTCCCATGTCTGCTCCAAATCCCGCGCTCCTGCCGACTGCCATGCTTTTACAAACAACTCCAAGTAACCGTCCTGCCCATCACTTACGTGTCTGTCTTATTTACTTATTCTCTTATTACTATCATTTAAGTATTCTCCCTTCTTTTCAGATGCTGAAGCAGGACCACAACAGCTAAGTAGCCAAGGTCAAACAGTCCCTAAGTGACAGAATTTGGCATGAACCTGGTATGAAAGCTAATGTCTATGTCATTAAGATATGTGTATCAGCTCAAATCAAGTATTTCTAATTTATCAAACTGCTACATAAAACTAAAAAAGGCCTAGTGCTCTAAGAAGTATTTCACCTCTTCATGAGAATATCAAAAGTACAAATAAAATTACGCGTCTGTAACAAAAATAAACCACTTAATACAAAACAGACTGTCTTATGCAAATTATAGCAAGTAATTTTCTTCATAGTGTTTTTATTTACACCTAATTTCCACATTAAATGAGCAGAATCAAATGGTGATATTCTAAACTAATCATCTTCTATGCTAAGTTTGAGGACTTACAGTTTTAAAATTCCAATAACATAAATCTTAACTTCGTTGTAGTATTCTTTTGGGTGATTTTTTTAGAGAAGTACTTTATATAAAAGTCAAAATTGGTATATATTACCAATAATTCTTTCTCATATAGCAATAAAATGTTTGTAGGGCCACAGCTCAAATGTGGCTATCACTGCTCACAGAAGGCCAACTTGTCAAGAATGGAATAAGCTCACAAGGGGACAAATACACAAAGATCCTTCCCAAGGACAGCAATGAAGAAGAACTTTATCAGACATTAATTTCCACTCATCATCAGCATGTACATACACAGTGTTTCTGACCTCCTAGGATTGCTGGAGCAAAGGATCGGGGCAGTGTTTGGAGAGTCTCTGGGCAGCGGCCAGCTTCTTGCCTGTGCCCCCCCCTCCCGCCCCCAGATGGCAGCACACTAAGCTGAGGGGATCAGAGGGATGGCTCGTAAGGTGCTCACTCTGCCTCAAGCGTGTAGACCATTAATTCAGGAGCTAATAACAAAATTAAGCATGCTACCCTTATTCCAACCTAGTTCTCAGTCATGCAGGGAGAGAGAGATTTGGATTAAGTAAAAAATACCATACTTTAAGGCACAGTCCAGAAGTGGTGGTCGGTTTGCATTCCAACCCATCAACGTAATCAGTAGCAGAAATCTGGTTGGGTGGGGTCTAGAGCGCAGGGAGATTAACTGGCCTGCGGGAACTAAATTCCTGATAACCTATTTAAACTAACCTCCATCAAACACAAAATGACTCACCCATTCTTTAGAAAATATCGTTCCTAACCTTGGCACTATTGACATCTTGAACTAGTTAATTCTTTTCTATGGGGATCTGTTCTGTGAATTAAGTTGAGCAGCACCCCGGGGCCTCTGGCCACTGGGTGTTAGTAGCACCCTCCAGCAATGACAACCAAATATGTCTCCAGACGCTGCCAAACTCAGGTCCCTTCCTGTGGAGAACTACTGCTCTAAAGTGAAAGTCAAACAAAAATTAAGAGCTTAAAAAGAAATCACTCCAGTTAGAATGACTATGATCAACAAGACAAAAAATAACAAATGCTGGTGAGGATGGGAGACTCTTCTACACTGTTGGTAGGAATGTAAATTGTACTATGGAAAACAGTATGGAGGTTCCTCAAAAACCAAGCACAGAACTGCCATCAGAGAACAGCCCCACTCCGAGACATTCATCGGAAGGAACGGAGCCCAGCATGTCCTCCTGGATCTGCTGCAGCACGAGTCATGAAGCCACGAGACGGGATCGGCGCGAGCGCCCAACAATGGGTGAGCAGAAGTGTGGTGCGTGTGCTCACAAAAAATGAAAGCCTGCCGTTTGCAGTAGGACTCTGACAGCAAATGAACTAGACCCTGGCTGCTGTGTGGTCCCAGAAAGCCTCGGGCCCCACCGGTACCACAGAACTTTAACTGGCCCCCCAGGCAATGTGTAGGTAGTTTAGCTTAAAAAGCAGTCACCCCAAGATCTCCTTGTTCTAGCATATCATAATTCCATGATTTCACAGTTGGCTTCTTCAAGAGCAACCAATATAAAGGGTGTTCTTAAACTCTGCATGAGATTTAAACGTACAATTTAAATTTCACATGAACTTTATGGACACCCTGTATATATATAACCAGTACAAAGCCCCTGAAGGAGGAAAATAATAAAGATCAGAGCAGAAATAAATAGTAAAAAAAACTAGTGATACAATTCACAAAATACAAAGATGGTCCTTTGGTAAGAACAACAACATTCACATTTAGCTAGATTGACCAACAGAAACAGACAGAAGGGGCTGGGTGCTGTAGCTCAGTGCTTACGGCGATAGCCACATGCACCAAGGCTGGAGGGTTTGAACCAGGCCCAGGCCAGCTAAACGAAGACAACTGCAACAACAACAAAAAAATAGCCAGGTGTTGTGGTGGATGCCTGTAGTCCCAGCTACTTGGGAGGATGAGGCAAGAGAATCGCTTAAGCCCAAGAGTTGGAGGTTGCTGTGAGCTGTGACGCTACCGCAATCTACTGAGGGCAACATAGTGAGACTCTGTCTGAAAAAAAAAAAAAGAGAGAAAAAAGACAGAAGGTCCAAAATACAAAAATCAGGAATGAAAGAAAGGACATTAGTAGTGACCTTACAGAAAAAAAGAGGATTATAAGGAAATATGGTGGGCAACTGTACGCCAACAAATAGATAACCTAGAGGAAATGGACGATTTCTTAAAAAGACACAAACTACTAAAACTGACATAAGAAAAAATAAAAAACACAGACAGACTTATAACAGGTAAAGATACTGAATTAATAACAACAATAATAAAAAAACTCAGATGGGGGCCAGGACTCTGCCCCCCAGGGCAGATAGCTTGTTAAATTCTACCAATCACTTAAAGAATTAACACCAATCCTTCACATACTATTCAAAAAAACAGAAGACTGGAACGTCCCAACTCATCCTATGAGATCAGCATTACCTTGAGATAGTCATCAAACAAAGATACTATAAGAAAACGATAGATTAAAACGCCTATAACAAAAATAAATAAATAAATAAAAACTCCTGTAACTGTAAATGCAAAATTCTTTTTTTTGGAGACAAAGTCTCACTCTGTCACCCAGGTAGAATGCTGTGACTCCTCACAGTTCACAGCAACCTGAAACTCTTGGGATCAAGTGATCTTCCTGCCTCAGCTTGTGGAGCAGCTGAAACTACAGGCACCCGCCACTAGACAGGGCTAATTTTTTTTTTTAGTAGAGACTGGGTCGCACTCTTGCTCAGGGTGGTCTCAAACTCCTGAGCTCAAGCAATTTACACCTCTTGGCCTCCCAGAGTGCTAGGATTACAGGCGTGAACCAGCATGCCTGTGCCCAGCTCTGTAAATACAAAAATCCTTCACAAAATACTGGTAAACAAAATTTGTAATAGCAACAACCCAACCCACTAGGATTTATCCCAGAATGCAAAGTTGGTCCATTGTATAAAAATCAACCCAAGTAACACAACTAATTAACAAAGTAGTGGACAGTTACCATATGATTATCTCAGGAAAAGCAGGAAAAGCATTTGACAAAAACCAACATCTTTTAATGATACAAACATTCAACAAACTAGGAAGAGAAGGGGAACTTCCTAATGTGACAAAAGACATTTATGGAAAACTTAAGCTAAAGTAGCTAGTGGTGAAAGTCTGAGGGCTTTCACAAAGATCAAGGACCAGCCGATGGCTACTGCTGCCTCTTCTAATCAACAATGTACAGGAGCGTCTAGCCAGGAGAATCAGACAAGGAAGGGGAACAAAAAGCATCCAGATAAGAAAGGAAGAAGTAAAGCTATTTTTGCAGATGACATGATCTTATACATGAAAAATCCTAAGCAATCCACACACACAAAAAGTAGAAACTAATAAATTAGTTTGGCAAGGTTGCAGGGTGTAAGATCAACATACAAAAGTAAACTATATTTTCACAATGTGAAGGTGTTTGGCACACCCCCAGGTGATGGGCTCAACTACAACTTGAACTTTATCTTAGAAATGGAAAACATCTGTACTCTTATTATCAATATGAAAAAAATTAATTATAATTCTACACATTAGCAACGAATAATTCAAAAAGGAAATTTAAAAACAATTCCATCTGGGGGAAGGGGAGAGCAGAGAGAGAAAGAATGAGGGAGGGGTGGGGAAAGGAGGAGCAGAGAGAGGGAAGGAGCGAGGGGGGTGGGGTCTTGGAGGGGGGTGGGGTCTTGGCATGTGCCACACCTTTTGGGAACAGAACACGATTGTAAGAGGGACTTTACCTAACAAATGCAATCAGTGCAACATGGTTTTTGTACCCTCAATGAATCCCCAACAATAAAAAAAAAAAAAAATTCCATTTACCATAGCACCAAAAAGAATAAAATATTTACAAATAAACTTAATAAAAGCACAGACTTATTTGCTGAAAATTATAAAAGTGTTAAAAGTTTTAAAAGATGGAAACAGACATCTGTTCACAGAGTGAAAGACTTAATATTGCTATGTTGATAATATTCTTCAAATTAATATAGATTCACAGCAATCCCTATCAAATCACTATCTGTCTTTGCAGAAACTGACCACCTTATTTCAAAGCACAAATGGAAATGAAAGGCACTCAAAATAGACAAAATAGCCAATTCTTTTTCACATTCTGAGAAAGGATGTTTGAGGGTTAACACTTCCTAATCTCTTGGCTCGGCACCTGTGGTTCAACGGGCTAAGGCGCCAGCCATGTACACCTGAGCTGGTGGGTTCGAATGCAGCCAGGGCCCACCAAACAACAATGATGGCTGCAACCAAAAAAAAATGGCCAGGCGTTGTGGCGGGCGCCTGTAGTCCCAGCTACTTGTGAGGCGGAGGCAGAAGACTCGCTTGAGCCCAGGAATTGGAGGTTGCTGTGAGCTGTGATGCCACGGCACTCTATCCAGGGTGACAGCTTGAGACTCTGTCTCAAAAAAAAAAAAAAAAAAAAAAAAACACTTCCTGATTTCAAAACTCACTCCAAAGCAACAGTAATCAAGGCTGTGTGGCATCGTCCTAAGGACAGACACACAGATAGTTGGAACAGTCCAGAAGTGAATTGATGATGGGCAACTGATTCTCAACAAAGGTACCCCAACAGTTCAACTGGGAAAGAATAGTCTCTTCGACAAATGGTGGTAGGACATGGAAAAGAATTCTTTGAAAAATTAACTCAAAATGGATCAGATACCAAATTATAAAAACTAAAAACTATCTAAGTCAAAAAAGCATAAAAATAAGTCTCAAACTTCATGACCATGGGATAGGCAATGGTTTCTTTGATATAATACCAGAATTGATTTTAGTTTTGGAAAGTTTTCCAAACTTCTTGAGGTACCTTTATCTGAAGAACACCATGCCTCAGAAGAGGCCTAGAAGATTTCTGGGAGGATTCAGGAGCGGGGACAACAGGCAGACACTTTGTGGTAAATACAATTTAAGAGCTTCCAGCTTTGCTCTATTTATTCTATAGCAAATAATTTAAATGGATGTTAGAAGGTGACCTTGCGATTAAAAACAGATTTCTCGAGGTGGACATGGTGACTCACACCTGTAATACCAGCACTCTGGGAGACTGAGGTGGGTAGACTGCTTAAACTCAGGGGTTGAGACCAACCTGAGGAAGAGTATGAGACCAACCTGAGGAAGAGTAAGACCATGTCTCTAACATAAGCGGGGCGTGATGGCAGATGCCTGTAGTCTGAGCTAACTCAGGAGGCTGAGCCAAGAGGATTGCTTGAGCCCAAGAGTTTGAGGTTACTGTGAGCTATGGCTCTGTCTCTAAAGAACAAACAAACAAAACGCCCAGATCTCTCCTCTAGAAGAGTCAGAGCTCTGTCTTTCTCCTACTTCCTGAGCGATGTTGGGGGAGACAATCCTCCTTAGACCTCTGGTGCCCACAAGTCTTTACTGGGTTGTGTCAAGACTGTTAAGGCCCTGACCACTCTCACCGAAGCCATTTCTCAGCACTGTTGACATAAATGATAACCGTGAGAGATGGGGCTTTCCTACTGCTTCCTATAAAAGCCAGGGACCCCCCAAACTCAGGGTTCTTCAGCATCCAATGTACACAGCATGTCACGGAGCCAGCGTCACTCTGTGGGACTCAGGTGCAGACATGCTGATGCTCAGGCTACCTGTAGTGTTGTGAGTGATAATGTCCTTTCCCCGACCTAGAAGCTGTGTGTCTTTTGTCAGCATCCAAGCAACAGAAACAGGCTAATTTATTAGTTTGTAATAGTAGGGTAAACCCTAGACTTGACAAAAACAGGAGTAGGCTTGACACCCATAGTTCAGTGGTTAGGGTACCAGCCACATACACCGAGGCAAGCAGGTTCAAACCAGGCCTGGGCCAGCTAAACAACAATGACAACTGCAACAATAACAGCAAAAATAGCCAGGCACCTGTAGTCTCAGCTGCTTGGGATGCTGAAGCAAGAGAATCGCTTAAGTCCAAGAGTTAGAGGTTGCTGTGAGCTGTGACACCATAGCATTCTACGGACGGCGACAGCTTTAGACTCTGTCTCAAAAAACAAACAACAACAACAGAAAAACCCAAGCAGGAATAGTCTCCATCCTTAGTTTAACTCCCTGGAATACTGTACTCTTGTGCTCCAAAAGATAACACCAAAAGTAATATGAATAAAAGCAAGATCAGTCTCAACACACCGTAGGACTTGAGGCCAAGCCTAAATGCTGTGGCATCACAGAACACATGAAGGAGTGTTGCAAAAGGTGGGAAGGGTGTGAGAAGTCAGGTGGGAAAAATAAGAACGGAATAAGGTGTTCTAACCAGGGAGAACTAGAAAACACAGGTGGGACCAAGTCAGACAAAGAGGTCTCCGAAACTAAACTTGTATATTAATGCAGCAGGCAATGGGAACCACCACATGTTTCAGCATAGGATCAGTATGATTAAAATTGTTTGGGAGTGGGCTTGGTGCCCTCTGGCCACATACACTGAGGCTGGCAGGTTTGAACCCAGCTTGGGCCTGCTAAACAATGACAACTACAACAAAAAAGTAGCCGGGCGTTGTGGCGGGCACCTGTAGTCCCAGCTACTTGGGAGCCTAAGGCAAGAGAATCACTTAAGCCCAAGAGTTGGAGGTTCCTGTGAGCTGTGACACCATGGCACTCTACCCAGGATGACATAGTGAAACTGTCTCAAAAAAAAAAAAAAAAAATTGGGAATGAATAATCTGAGGATTATGCAAGATAAAACCGGGGGAAGAGAATCAAAATGGTCTGCCATGAAGAACTATGTTGATTCAAGTTTAGACAGTCATAGGGAAGGAATCTAAGAGTATCTGTTAAGGAAATGGAGATTTAAGAGTAACTCTAGGTTTTTGCCCTAAGAGACTACAACAATATGCTACAAACAGAAGTGAAAAAACTGAGCAAGTGTTCAGGAAGTAAGGGAAAAAACAGACTTGGTTTTAGATATAATAAAGGCTTATCTATGTGAAAGAATCCTTGACACATTTTTGAATTTTATTTTTAAGAGATACGGTCTTGCTGTGTTGCCTAGGCTGGACCTGAACTCCTGGGCTCAAGAGATCCTCCCATCTCAGCCTCCCAAGAAGCTGGGACTACAGGCGCCTGTCATCACACTGGGATTTCAACTTTATCTTATTTTTTTTTTTTGAGACACTCTCACTATGTTGCCCTCAGTAGAGTGCTGTAGCGTCACAGCTTACAGCAACCTCAAACTCTTGGACTTAAGCCAGTGGTTCTCAACTTTTCTAATGCCACAGCCCTTTAATACAGTTCCTGTGGGTCGTGACCCACAGGTTAAGAAACTTAAGTGATTCTCTTGTCTCAGCCTCCCAAGTAGCTGGGACTGTAGCACCCACCACAATGCCTGGCTATTTTATTGTTGTTGTTGTTGTAGTTGTCATTGTTGTCTGGCAGGCCTGGGCAGATTTGAACCCACCAGCAATGGTGCATGTGGCCAGCGTACTCGCAGCTGAGCTACAGGTGCTGAGCCAACATATTTTTGATCACGTAGCTGCAAATGGAAATTAAAGTTTCAAGCTGAAGCTTCATCAGCATAGGGATAATAGCAGCAATTATACCTTTTCAGATGCTTTCACCAGGGGAGATGGTTTAAACAGAAACAGAATGATGCAGGGTTACTAACTAACCCTGTAAAGTGTGCCAAAACAGAGTTGTTTCAGAAAGGTTATTTTTGCACACACCTACAGATCAACTGGATATACGCCAGAGAGGCAGCGTGGGATACTGGAATGCTTTTTAAACTAAAAGTCACAATCCCTAGTGGGTCATAAAATTAATTTAGTGTCCTCTGGAGTAAGATTGCATATCATTCCATTAAACTTTTGTTTTAGATGTGTACAAATAAATGATGTGGTTCTTTGGTCAAGTAAGTTTGAAGAACCTTGGTGCGGTGGCTGAGAGCACAAGCTCTTGTCTACAGCCAGTCTATAGAAGTCTGAGCTCTACTCAACTCTTCTGAGCTGTGACTTGGGGAAACGCACCCCCCCACTGTCCCTGCCCCTTTGAGATAACTGAGTATTCATCTGAAATTATAATCATACAGAGAGATACCAAATACTTTTAACCTAGTTCCCCTCAAGATATCTCACTAAATTACAGTACATTATTGCAACTAGAATATTGACAATTAATTAGTCAAGACATGGAACTTCCATCACCACAAGGACCCTTCATTTCAACTTTTTATAGCCACATCCACGTGCCTCCTCCCCCCACCCCATCCTTAACCCATGACAACTATCAATCTTCCTTTTTATAGTTTCATCACACTAAGAATGCTATCTAAATGGACTCACACAGTAATGTATAATGTAATGTTTTAAATTGGCTTTTTTTAACTGAGCTTAATTCTCTGGAGAGTCATGGAGGTTGCTGCATATTATCAGTAGTTTGTCCCTTGTAACTGTTGAGTAGTATTCCACTGAGAAAGTTCCTTAACCTCTGTCTGCTTCACCTTCCTCACCTACAAAATGATGTTGTAAGGTCTTGAAGATTAAACAAGTTCAATGTGGTAAGTATTTACAAGTGCTTAAGCATACTAAGAAGCAGAAATTGTTAGTTAATACACTTACTCTGGTCTTCCACAAATAGAGCAATTTTATTTAATTCGGTAAATAAATGTTCACCATGGGGCCCAGCTCTAGAAGCTAAGACAACGTCCCAGGTATGTTCTTTCTGTTTCCAATAATAATGAACACAATGTCTTAACTCCACCCCCCTCCCTATGTCAAGGAGTAAGAATGCAACTCTGTAGGTAATATTTTACACAGGTATATTATTTCCTAAATTCAAGCAGTGTCTGACCATATCAATCCTCAGAGAGTTGGGTAGAAAAGCAAATTCACAAAACCTGTTTCAAAGTTTGTGATCAGAGTATAGATAGGAATTAAATATTTATTGAGAAACTAAAAGTAATAAATTACGTGCTTTTTGTTATCTAATTTAATATTCATAATTTTCCTAGTGAGTTTCAAAACATTTTTTTTTTTTTTTTGAGACAGGGTCTTGTGCTGTCACTCAGGCTAGAGTCCCAAGCATCAGCTTAGCTCACAGCAACCTCAAACTCTTGGGCTCAAGCGATACTCCCAGGTAGCTAGGACTACAGGTGCCTGCCACAACACGCAGCTAGTTTCTTATTTTTTGTACATGGGCTTTCACTGTTGCTCAGGTTGATTTTGAACTCCTTGCCTCAAGTGATTTGCCTATTTTTGAAACATTTTTGGACACAAATTACTAACATGTGAGGGAGTGAGATATAAGATAATCAATCAATGCTACCCTATAAAGACAATAGCTCATATTCTACTAGACACAGCTTATATGCACATTGAACATGAACCAATTACCACTGTAAGAAACAATTCAAACGAAAGTTTCAACTCTGCCAAAACCTGGGAAAAAAAAAAAAAAAAACTAGTTCAAATCTACAACTGACTAAGTTTCTTTTAAAGAGCAATCTTTCAGGAGGCCAGAACCTAGTGTTAATACTTCACCTATTAAAAAGCCAATAATGGCACATCCATAGTCACAGATGAGAGACCGAACTGCAACAATCCAGCACTGAGGGTCTCCTGCAAGAGCAGCGCACACTCAGGGTCTGAAGCCAGGATTCTCCCCCAACCTGAACTGCTGTGCACACCTGTCACACGCAGGCAGCTCTCCACAACACGAATCTCCTCTTACTGCTACTCATTCACAGAATCTCTGAGTTATGTAATACAGTAAAATTCTAGCATTTCATATGATTGAGGCCATGAGTTGAGAGAAGTAAAAAATGATATAAGGAAAACAAGAATGAAATGACTCAAAAAGGTTAACAAGTAAAGCTATTCTCCTCCTCCCATTCTGAATTTTTTTTTTTTTTTTTTGAGGCAGAGTCTCACCATGCCGCCCTGGGTAGAATGCCATGGCATCACAGCTCACAGCAACCTTAAACTCTTCGTCTTAAGCAATTCTCTTGCCTCAGCCTCCCAAGTAGCTGGCACTACAGGCGACCTCCACAATGCCTGGCTATTTTTTGTTGTAGTTGTCATTGTTATATAGCTGGCCGGGCTGTGTTCGAACCCACCAGCCTTGGTGTATGTGGCTGGCACCCCAACCACTGTGCTACGGGCACCAAGCCTGATTTTTCTTTTTTTAAAGAACTATATTCCAGGAAGACTATTCCATACACACTATCCTGACCAACAAAGCCAGACACCCACCTGACTGGTGTTCTACTAAGACCACAAAGTAACTGACACAATTCACATCTCCTGGGTATTTCATATACTATATTATTAAAACTATTCACAAAAACTAGAGCAAAAACAAAATGAGAAAGAGGAAGCTGGGTCTCACAGTAGGTTTGACTCTGCCATTTGTGCTCTGTATTAGAGAAAAGGAACTCTGCCCATGTTGAACTATGGGGACGAAGTCCTTAAGAAGGGCACAGATTTTACATAGCATTTTTCTTTACTATCTAGTCTATTAAAAGAATTGAAGCCTTAAACCTTATGGTGCCTGGTAAATAATGATGATGTTGACGATGATGATAGCAGCTAATGTAATAGTGAACATTATACACTTTTGTTCAGGTATATGAACTGTCAATCAGACAACAGTGACTGGTTCTCTCATGGAATTATATATAATCAATTACAAAAGCAGAATCAAAGATGGCATAAAAAGTAGTTTGACCACTGGAAAGGAAACAAACTCAGGATCATAACTTACTCATTCAAAGGGAACGTCCCAGGGAGGGAAGGTGCCCGCCATGACCGACATACCGAGGACGGTACTGCCCTAGTCTGATGAGGATAACGAGAAGCTTAAGACAGTCTCTGCCCTCACTTTGCCTGGATGTATGATATGCTAAAGTGGACAGCAACCCCAATTTTTCTATTAATATGGAAAATGTAATTCACCCTGTGCTCCCTAAAGGCAGATGCCATGACAACAGAAGAAATTATTATTGGTTTGAGGTAACTGACACAATAGAACATATGAGCTGCTTTTCAAGACAATTCCACAGAAAAGAAGGCTATTACAAGACAAAGTTAAGTGTGTAGGGTCATGGAGATCTACAATACAGAGCAACATTTCAGATCAAACATTTTAGATTCCCGAGATGTTTGTTTTTGACTGCTATGAAATTTAACAAACATATTTACATGAGTAATAAAATTTACACCTTTTCAACAAATGAAAAAAAAGCCATAGAAAAACTTGATGTAATCTTGAAATAATATCCCCTTTATACACTTTATTCAACAAATATCCTAAAAAAGCAGTGTAAATAAACAGCCATTTTACTTAGAACCATAAACACAAAGATTTCCCAGTTACTGCCATGGAAAATAAAAATTGAAGCTAACATTCCCTCTTATGGAAAACAAATAAAAGGTGATTAGTAAATTTTAAAAACCAAGGGAAAAAAAGCTGAAACATGTTGGTGTGGCACGCACCTTCTGTATCATCACGTATTTGCTCCACCAAATCTGTCAAATCCTCCCAAGAGTCTTTGCAAACGGCAAAAAGAAAGGAAAAGAAAGAAAAAATGTCATGCAAGCCAAGAAAGAAAAGTGGTATTAAAAACAAGATTTCCAGAGGTGTAACTGAAAGGGAGGGTCCCAGTACTCTTTCCACTTAACACAGACGTTAACAGTGAAAAGGGCTAGGAATCCAACAACTAAGCAGAAATACCAACTATCACTCTTAGGTAACAGCTTTACATGTGCAGAGTCACAATTCCATGTACAAATATGCATCTCTGTCCCCTTTACTGGAAATGTATTACTTTGGTAGACTTACTAATAAACTGAGAAATAAGTCTAACTAACTTAGCAGTAAGTTTCTAATAGAAGGAAACAAAGATGAACATCCATAAAAAACTAACACAGATTTTTTTCCTATTGAAAATCAAAGGCCTGTATTCTGAGTGTACACAACAGTAGCCTATTCCAACGTTTATTCTTATCACTTCAGCAAAGCTGAAAAGCATGTGGAATATTATATTAGACTCAAGACAAATGTCATGATGCAAAATAGTGACTTTTCTTAAAATAAAATTTTAAAAAAGTAAACAACTTTTCTTCTTCTTCAAAACAAAAATAAAGGATGCCACCTGAAAACAGACAAAATAAATCACTTATAATTCAATAAAGCTAGATGTTTATTCAACATTCAGAACCAATAGCATCTGGGTGGCACGCCACATCAAGCACATTCATATTTCAGCAAGAAATAAATGAATATTCAGATTAAATAGGATAAATAAATACTATAAATAGCCTTAAGTAAATTTCAGGTCACGTTTTATCACTAAATGAGTTCAGACAAATTTATTAAAAATGCTTTTAGATTCTACAACTTTTTCTTTTTTGGAGCCTGAGTCTTACTTTGTCACCCTTAGTAAAGTGCCGTAGCTCACAGCAACCTCCAACTTCTGGGCTCAAGCAATCTTCCTTGCCTCAGTTTTTCTATTTTCTTTGTCATGCGCTCAGGCAATCCACCTGCCTCCGTCTCCCAGAGTGCTGGGATTACCTGGTCTCAGAACTTTTTTTTTGGAATTGTGGATCTGTATTATGTAAAGCACTTAGAAAATGTCCCACACAGAGAAAAACATACTGTATTGATTGCTAATATTTTATAGGACATTAGTGCTAAAATATATTACATGTAGATATATTTGCACATGTCATTTTCTGGCATAATCCTCTTATCTGTAGTAAGTTACGGATCTATACTATGAGAAAACAGATACTTCTATTTTCTTTTTAAACAGGGTTTAAAGTTTTAAGTGTCAGAGTGATGAAAGCAATTTAAGAGAATCTTGCTCCCCCAGAAAGGTCTTTTCCCTTTCACAGGACCATGCACTTTTTTTTTTCACAGGATCGTGCACGACTCACTCTGTCGTCCTTGGTAGAGTGCCGTAGTATCACAGCTCACAGCAACCTCAAACTCCTGGGCTCAAGTGATCCTCCTGCCTCAGCCTCCAAAGTAGCTGGGACTATAGGCACCCACCACAACACCCGGCTAAGAATCATCCTCTTTTAACAACCATGAGTTGCTCTACAGACTTGCTATGTGACCTTGCAAAAGTCAACACAGTAGATAGTGTCATTTTCTTTTCTTTTCTTTTTTATTTTTTTTGAGAGCCTCAAGCTGTCACCCTTTATAGAGTGCTGTAGCATCACAGCTCACAGCAACCTCCAATTCCTGGATTCAAGCGAGTCTCCTGCCTCCGCCTCCCAAGTAGCTGGGACTATAGGTGCCCCCCACAATGCCGGGCCATTTTCTGGTTACAGCCCTCAGTTTTGTCTGGCGGGCCCGGGCTGGATTCGAACATGCCAGCTTAGAGGTGTCCGTGGCTGGTGCCGAACCCATTTTACTTTTTATTTAATTAGAAACTATATTTTCACCTAATACAAATAAAAGTCTATCTTATTAAAGTAAAATATAAAGCTCCTCCCAGAGTTGTACATATTAAGCTCGGGGAAGTGAATCCCTCGCTGGGAATGTGTGATAGGTACCTGGCCTGACCTGACTTTTTCTATTAGCATGTTCCTTCTAGAGCATTTTTCTGCTCTAACCAGACATATTTTCTGTTTTCTTTTCTTTCTTTTTTTTGGAGACAGAGTCTCACTTTATCGCCCTTGGTAGAGTGTCGTCGCGTCACAGCTCACAACAATCTCCAATTCCTGGGCTTAGGCAATTGTTTTGTCTCAGCCTCCCAAACAGCTGGGACTACAGGCACCCACCACAATGCCCGGCTATTTTTTGTTGCAGTGTGGTCAGGCTGGGTTCGAAACCGCCACCCTCGGTCTATGGGGCCGGCGCCCTATCCACTGAGCCACAGGCACTGCCTTCTGTTTTCTTTTTAAACAGGGTTTAAAGTTTTAAGCGTCAGAGTGATGAAAGTAATTTAAGAGAATCTTCCTCCCCCAGAAAGGTCTTTTCCCTTTCAAGTTATTCTCCACGTTACCTAGGCATGCTCAAGGTTTTACTGTAATAAAGGATAAGCAACACGTCATTATTTTATATATAATCACTGAAGGATTTCTAAAATATTTTTAAGATTGTGCCTTCTGGAATATGTTCAATTATTAAAACAACCATGTCTGAAATGTCAGTCAAAGAGCCAGATGGCGGCATGGACAACTCTTATCTCTTTCCCAGCACATTTCATTTTTTCTACAGATAATACTTTGTTGTTAAGAGAATATTTTGCCTGGTTTAAATAACTATATTAACATTAATTTACAGCATAATAACACTAGTTCACAAATTACAGAGACAAGCTATCAAATTCACAAATTACAGAGACGAGCAATCAAAAAGCCTTGTTTTGCTCAACAAAGGGTCTCACTCTGTTACCCCCATCTGAGTGCAGTGGCCTCTTCACACCTCACAGTAACCTCAAACTCCTGGGCTCAAGCGATGCTCATGCCTCAGACTCCTGAATAGTGGGGACTACAGGTGCCCACAACTTAGGCTCAACTAATTTTTCTGGGTTTTTTTTTATAGAGATGCTCTTGCATAGGCTGGTCTTAAGCAATCCTCCTGCCTCAGTCTCCCAAATTGCAAAGATTACAGGTGCGAGCCACCACACACAACTAAAACGTCTTTTAGTTGACACAGTAGAGGTCTGATTTATAATTTGCTATAGATAATGCATAATTCAGAGTTGTACTGATCGGACTATGCCAGACGTACACTACATATGTTAAAGCTCACAGCAAAGGGGAGCTCCCAATGTTACTCTGGCTATTTAGACAGCCTCAGTCCCCACTCACATCACCTACCCATGAGGAAGGGAGGCCGGCTCAGAGCCTCTGAGTGAACGGCAGCACGTGCGGTGCCCAGCAGGCAGTAATGAGACGCCACAACCACCACTCCAGATGCCTGGATTAAATGGTTAAAAATGATGCACCTAACAGAATTTGGTAACCTTTTTAATTTTTACTTTAACAAGTTTTTAAAAGTTTCAACTGATACATAATTTTACATATTTAAGGGGTGTGATATTTTGACACATGTACACAATGTATAATAATCAAATCAGGGTAACCAACAGGCCATCACCTCAAGCATTGTTTTGTGTGTGTTAGGAATGATCAAAATCCTCTCTTCTAGCTATAATCCTAACAATGGGGATATGTTGGTAACCTTATTTTTAAGATGTATAAAAACCAAAGTTTTGTTTTAGTCAGAAGAGAGACTTGGTATAGAGGTGCATGCTTGTGGTCCCAGGGACCTGAAAGGCTGAGACCAGAGGATCACCTGAGTCCAGGAGCTCAAGGGCAGCCTGGGCAACACAGGGAAACTCGATTTCTTTAAAAAATATGAAGTAGGGGTGGTTAAATTGTACAAAGGACCTGCATCAGGAAACAAAGTTTATTTAAAGTTTATTTTTACTTTATTTCTTTTTTCTTTTTTCTTTTTTGTAGAGACAGAGTCTCACTTTATCACCCTCGATAGAGTACCGTGGCATCACACAGATCACAGCAACCTCCA